>VDFB02001638.1:0-19758 GCA_007258455.2 Sequoia sempervirens | reverse complement strand
TCTTAGCATGAACAAGGAGGATGTTGGTTAGTATAGAGTTTGTTTCAGCTGCTGCTATTTCCTTCAGAGTTTCAAACTCTTTCAACAAATCCATTTTGTACTTTTCCCAAAATCATTGTATGCCATGAAATCACCTTCATTCTACATATATACACTAGAATTAAATTCATGAAATCAAACTTTATTTGGCGACTTCCTCTCTACAATTTTGTAGTCAAAATATTCCATTAAATCATATTTATATGAGGCACTCCATTCACTGTTCATGCACCTACATATACTCCTATGCTATGTGTGTGATGCTTTCTATTAATGAGGGAAGTGTAAACAACGAGCTTTAAACCAATTCTCCACTACTTCTTAACTTTAATTACTTCTCATAAGGTGCCTTGATCTTTAATGCATGCTCCCATGACTTGCATGCTGGGTGTTGGAGTTTTCTAAGTTGACATTTAAACTTTTGCAAAAGTTACATTTAATAACATTTGCTTAAAAAGTGGGGAAAAAAAATTGTTGTAAAAATTCACAATCCCATTTTCAAAGTTAAGGGTTTGGGTTGTGAATTTTCGCAACACATTTTATGTTTTGTAGTGGGTTGTGAAAATTTACAACCTCAACTTTGCTTTTGAATTCAATTTGTAAATTTCACAAGTTAATTTTAATTTTATTTCTTTTATTTTCCCACTTGATGCTTTTTTAATTACTTATTTCAATAAAATAAGTAATCATTTAATCCTAAACATTGAGACTCTAAATTGTGCCACTATATTTGCAAACTACCTCTATGATCAAGCACCAAACAACACTATTCTAGGACCCAAAAATATTTAATCAACAAAGATGTGGAAAACCATCAACACATCGACTAAAGACTAGTTCACCTTGTGAGCTCACTCTCAAAGAATTTATGATAAATTTTGATTGGATTTAATTTTTTTTAAATTCTCCAAAATAATACCCAGTGAGAGAAATTTGTCCAGCTCTTCTAAAAATGCATATTCAATTGTTTTCATAATCCTACATGCTTAAAAATAAAAGCATTATTATATCCCTTTCTATAAATCTCCATGACTCAAAAACTGGCCACATTGGTCACAAATTTAATTTAATTATTTTTCAAATTTAATTATTTTTGTGAATTTCACCAATTTTCGCCACTACACCCGATTTCAAGCTTGAACAAATGAACTCCTTTATTAAACACCTGAGGAAGACTCTATACTTCATTTTAAAATAATCATATTTTTTTTAGTGAACATCATCAAAAACCAGGATAACAAAAGGTTTATTGAGGAGTTGGAAAAGAAGAAAGAGGATAAAGAGTTGCATAGTGATATATGTTGTCACGAGGATTGCACCCTAGCTAAGTGTAAAACTTAGCTATCCTATGAAACATGGGATCATCTTCAAGCTATGGGTTGTCTATGGTGAAGATGAACCTCTAGAGAGAGCAGGTTCCCTTGATTATCCTCCTAAAAGCTACTAATTTGGTAGGGAAAAGGGGAGAAGAACTAAAACTAAAAGATTGTTGATCCTAGGAGGTGATGCACCAAATTTAAAATGACTTGTACCTACTGCTTCAACTCACAATTCCTCTCAAAAATTGACATACTTTATGCACAACTGAAACTTTTCCAAAGCTCTCACAATAGTATTTCACAAGAAGGTTATGTTTCACGTTTTTTAGAAGGAAAACTAATAGTTTTCACAACTGCAAATTTTGAAAACAGTTAGCACAACCTATGACTTGTATGGGTTTTGCTTATTCTATTAAGAAATGTTTTGCAATGAGACATAATTCAAGGATTTTTCATTCATAATCACAAAAATTAGATCAAATCATCTCTAAGACACTCAACACATGAATTTTGAGAAGGCAAATATGTTGCTTTTTATTAAATAATAGGAGTTTTTGTTGATACAAATCTAAAAATTCTCAAAAAAATACATAAAATTGTTGCTCTCTATTGAAAAATATCTCTTTAAAAATGAGTTACAATCTCTTCTCTTGCATAAGGCAAAAAAAATGCATAGGAAGAACCAACTTTGAAAAGAATTGAATGCTTGGCTTTATGGAAAGCCATCCCAACTTAACTGAACTTGAACCTTGTGGAAGAGGTTGAGTTTGCATGATTATTTTGAGAGTCATTTGGATGTGGAACTCCCTCTGAACTAGTAGAAAAGTCATGCAATGTTTGTGAAGAAGAGTTGACTTTGACCTCTTAACCTCACACTCCTTCCATTCCCCTTGAAATGTGTTCCAACTAAACTTGATAACCGCACTCTAAAAATTTCATGATGTTGATGGGAAAGCTACCTTTAATCACTTTGCATGAGGTCTTCAAGTTATTTGGCATACAAGGTAAAAAAAGCCTTTATTTTAGGGCCCCAAACTGCCTCAATTTGCATGTTTATGGCTTCAAAATCCTCTCAACTCCAGTTGTATCCATGTAGACCTCTTAAACAGGCCTAAACTAACTAAAAGTGCCTCCAAACTAATATTTTAGGCCACTTAACTTGTCATTAGAACTACATGATGATTTGCATGAAGGCAGGTCATATGAAGCTATCTGAAGATGACTAGGTCTTCTAGGAGGCATAAGATAACTCAAAGATTACAAATTGATGCATTGTCACAATACTTAGTCATTTATGATGGAATCTTCATAGTAACAGTGACTATCTGCATTCCTATTTGCTTCATGGCCATTGCTACATTCTTTAGAATTTTGGCCTTTCAAAAAAGTGCTTGTCTCTTTTATTGTTACCTCCTTGAAACCAAATGGTTATTTCATGGTAACTATCCCCTTTCATTGAATTAACTCCCCTACTCTTCCCTTTGTATGACTCTTTACATATTTGACTTCCTTTTAGCATCATGAATCACCCTTATGAATCAAACTTTAATAAATACCTTTTGCAAATTGAAGTAACACATCATTCTATATTTTGGAGCTTTACCCTTGGTCAATCTTTCATGACTATTTCCCTTGATTATCATGAATATCACTATCATGCATGGTTGATAATTGTCATGTTGATTTTCTTGTTACCCTTCATAGAGGCCTATAATCTTAACACGAAGTTAGTAACTTGCTAAGAATTATCCCTTCATGCTCTGTCACCCTTGAAGTCTTGAAAAATATGGCTGTCCTTTCTTCCTTGAAGACCATTGTTCTACTTTGTCCTTGTTCTTTTTTATACTCATAAATATTCTCATTAGTTCATATTATAGTAGATTTTGTACAATAGGTCTTGTACCTTAACTTAATCCCAATCAAGGCCTTTGACAAGGTCGCTTACCATTAGTAAGTTATCATAGTCAAGGATTGTTATGAGGTTATTTTCCTTATGCAAGTTATCACAACCAATCCTTGCAAAATTTATCACATTCAAGGATTGTTATGAGGATACTATCCTTTTTAATGGACTATCCATCCATCATTACCCTTTACCTACTATTAAGAGCACCCTCTTAATCCACTGTCAAAAGCACTTTTCCCACTATCAAGAGCACATTTATAATAGAGATTGTTGAGGACACATTTACTCTTGCTCTTTATCATAGTTAATTGACAATGATGATTGTCCCTTGAGGTCTCCTACCATTTCACCCTTTAGCTTTCAACTATCATTAACCCTTTTTCCAATTTTCACTATCCTATTGTAGTTCCCATTTACTATCCTCTTCATGGTGGCTTTATGGACTATCATGCTCATTTTGAATGGCAGTATCTCTTACATTTTGATTGTGTTTTCCCTTTCATAACTTTGCTCCATGATTTCAAGTTTTTGTGCATCATGGATTATTCCTATAATCTCTTCATTAGCATTTAGGTTTATCTATATCCACTTGGAAACATTTCCTAGGGTTTGTAATAATTTAGGAAATAAAATTAACATTTCTCAACTTAAAGTAATACATCATTCTACCTTTCTTGAATCTGTCCTTAAACTCTGCTATTGGCTCTATTAGTGAGTGTCCTCTATTATTTGACTTAGAAACCTTACAATGCGTGTTCAAATTTTGAACCTTCATCTTGACTTCTTCTTTAAGACTCTAAAATTGTCCTCTATGCTTGTCCTTTTGATTTTATTCTTGCATTATCCTACCCTTAGTCTCATTTACAATCATATTTGCATAAAGTCTCATTACATTAGCTCTTTATTATAAGGTCATAAATCATAGTCCTTAGGGTATTTATCATAGTAATAGACTGTCAAGGACTCATTTAGAATCCTAAATCGCAGTCCTTGAATAGATTTTTAATAAGCATTGTCTAATAGAGTCTTTGAACCTTGCCCATAATTACCTCATTGCCCCTACTCTCTATCATAGTTGACTATCCATTAAACCTTGTATTTGCCTCTTCATTCACATCCTGAAATAAAGAGATGGTGGTAGTGGATCTTCCTCATATGCAATTCAAGCTATGGAAAGTACTACTAAAACTATGACCAAGGAAATAAAGTCATGGAGTGCACATCTCTCATCCAAATTTTAAATCAATATAGATCCATCCCTATGCCACATAAACTATCACCTATCCCTCTAGAATGCTTGATATCATATGTGACTACTCTCTCTTATATTCTTGAATCAATGAAACTTTTCTTTTCATAATTGTCCATTTGGCATTGGTGGCATTAGTGATGACCCTAGTTCATCTCTTAGAAAGCATACGGATTGTCATGACTATGAAAAAATAATTTCAAAATGTCTTTTATCCCTCATCATGACAAATAAATAGGTTTGCAATGTTCTCCAAGGGTTGTCACAATGATGACCTTGTGAGAAGTTTGATACTAATTGTCTTCGATTCAAGGTTATATTCATGATGAAATACCCCTTGTGACAGATATGTATCTTTCTCAACCTTCCAATATTTTGATAGCAGTTATATTAAACTCAAAAGGAAATGTTGGTTCTTGTATGACCCAAATATGAGATGGATGATTTCATTTAGATTTTTTTGGCTCAAACAATATGCATCAACCAAACACTACATGGGGTTTTGTGACTTGGGTAGTATAGAAACTTCTTTGGTGACTATCATGCCCCTTGCATGCATGTAGATCGATACTTCTTGGGTTTCAAACAAACATATCACTACCCTTTTTACTTCTCACAAACATCCTTCAATGTACCACTATCCTACAATATGCCTATGAAGCATTGGATCATGGAAAAGCTTTAAAAAGTGGACATTTATGATACCTTTTTTCTTGATGGGAACTGCATGCAACTATGCTAAACCCAACATAGACCTCCTTGTAACCCGTGATCTTCAAATCTTGTCACATATTTGGGCCGCTTTGAAGAAGATAAAGATCTCCAAATTGAAATTTTAAAACCCTAGAATAGGTCGACTTGTCCCAATGAAAATTCAAGCTCTATAACAAAACTTTCCTTCAAACTCATGCATGTGGATTTCGACAAAAAAAAGGAATTAAAAATATAAAGCTTCATTTTCCTTCTCATTTCCCTTTTGGCGTTGGAAACTAATAAAAGTTTTAAATATCTCCTTTTCATGAAATAGGCTAAGCTATAGACCAATGGTTAAAAAATGTCAACAATATCCAAAGTGACATTCATATTGCAAAGAACTCAATCCTTCATTCTATGACTAAACACATACAAATCAATACATCATTTCATACGATCAATTTTGGAAGATGGAAAGTTGAAGCTGGAAAAAGTACACACTAGACAAAATCTTGTAGACATGTTGATAAATGAAGTAACTTGCTAAGTCTAAAGTTGGAGCCTAATCTAGCGAGTGAAATAGTTATGGAGTTGTTGTAATCAGTCTCCAAGTGGGAGATTGTTTGTGGAGCTCAATTATCTTCATGGAGTTGTTGTGTTCAGTCTCCAAGAGGGGGATTATTGGTTATGGAGGCAGATATTATTAGTTAAGGTAGTAACTTGAGATAATATGATTTTATGCTTAGTTTTAGTTGGCCTTCAAGGATGTTCATGAAGATGAGAAACTTTCCAAGTCCAAAGTTGGAGCCTAGTTTAGTTGGTGCAATATCAATGGAATTTTTGTAATCAATCTCCAAGTGGGAGATTGTTGGTTATGGAGCATGATCTTATTGTTTAAGGAAATAACTCAAGATAATATGATTTCCTACTCAATTTCATTTTTCCTCAAGGATGATCATGAAGATGAGAAACTTGTGTTAGAGTAATCATGCATTAGCTAATAATTAATTAATATTTAATTAATTATTAAGCTAATTTCACTTCATGCACTTAAGCTAAACTTAGGAGTGCTTTTCTTTGTTGCTAGAGTGAGCTATTATTATTTCACTTTGTCTCATCACATAGGATGATGACACTTGTCATTATCTGATCACTTTATCATTTAGGATTTTCTCTTATAAGAACTCTCCTTCATTGTATCATTTCATTTTGTAAGTACTTTCTTTTTGAGGAAATAGAAAATCATTATTTGCAACTCTCGTGCATCGAAGGTACTCTCATTTGTTGTTTGATCTTGCTTTGTGTGTGTTTCTCACAAATCTAACATAGTATCAGAGTGTGGATTTAGCAAACCCCTTCTCCATTTTTTAGGGAATTTTCTCAACTAGGGTTACAGAAGCAAAAGCAAGCATCTTCATTTTTTTGAGATTTTTGGAGTTGGGAAATTTTTTTATGCATTATGGAGCTAAAAGGACCTCACCATTGTGCTCAAAAATCGGCCAAATAGTTAAATTTTTATATAAAATTTTCCTACTTTTCGTAATGGGAGTCCAAGAGGAAATTTTTTTACACGTGGACCTATACAACTCCTGTGTGGTTACTATATGAATTATTTCAAAAAATAAAATAAAATAAATATTTTAAAAGTTTTAAGTGCTTTATTCATATTGTGTAGCGTTATCCACCTAGGGAAGCACCTTGTAGGGTGACACTTGAGCACCCACCACCATCAACTCTCTGGGAGGGTTTAGCCCCCACAGGCACCCTAGACTTGCCCATGGTCACCATTGTGACCACAAGTCACCACTAGTCGCCGCAAGCTCCTTTGCCACTAACCACTGGCCATATGAGTGATCGAGCCCTAGTTTTCAACCCCAGTGCTAGCTCTTGGTCGCCCACATGACTAGGGGCTAATTTTTTGGCCCCTAGTTTACCGTTTAGGGAAAATTGGAAAACTTTTACAAAATAGGCATAAATTTTTCCTTACTTATCCATTTTTTACAAATGAAATACCATCGGAAAGCTAGTTTTGAGAATGTTCCAATGATGCAATCCATTTTTCCATATTTTTCTACAAGAATTTTCTACAATATGTTGAAGTTAGATCTTATTTTTTGCACTTCTGGGGGTATAACTTGGGCATACAAACTTTGTTTTTTGCAAATGAATAGGCATTGGAAAGATGTTTCAGTGCTTTATAGAGATATGTAGTCCATTTTCTAGAAAATTAATTAATTACATAAATATTGATCTGATGTTATTTTTTTCTTTTTAATCTTTTCTACTCTCAAAGTTGCATTAAAATTTGGTTTTTCTTGTTGTGGGGGGTATATTTATCTCTTTCAATATATATATATATATACATCAGAGAATAACAACTATTTATTACACATTATTTTGAAAACCTCAACCATCATGGTTGATACCTCTTTAATTGAACATCTTATGTCACAAAACTCATATCTTGAAAGCTCATATGACCATATTACTCATTTCCAATGGTTTATGGCCCACCTTGGATAAAATAATACCAGCATAGGAATAAGATGGATGAGGTTATGGGACTAATTTCACTATAGGTTTCAAATAGTCTATTGTTTCATATTGAGTCTTGCAAAGAATGTGTTTTCTCGATCCTATCTAAGCTTAGAGGGCCATTCAAATTCTTATCTTATACTTTCTACTCTACTATGGATGCATTGGGAACTACATTTACCATACCAAATTTTAAGGTTTTTTGTTACTACTTGACTTGTGAAAAGGAAAATTTGACTCAGCTTGATTCCCTTTCTAGTTTCAAAACCCAGGTATTTGTAGCATAGACATCCAAAGGGAAAGACAAGAAGAAACAAAATCCCAAGATAGATACTTCATCAAGTAATGAGCATTCCTCCAAACCATCTCAAAAGTTAGAACATAAACCTCAAACCACTCCACAAAATGATAAATATTCTAAGTTTGGTGATTCTTCCTCTAAGATGAAGAAATCAGGTGACTCTTGAATTTTTTATGGTAGGGAGTGACATCCAATCACTTGATGTTGGAAGAGATTAGAGGATTTAGAGGAATTCATGTAGTAGCATAACATCTCAGCCTCTAAGTCCTCTTCCTCCTTTACAAGTAAAGGTCATGCTCTTTCTACATGGGCCCTACCTTCTGCAACTCCATGGATACTTGATTCAAGTGTGACACATCACATGAATCACTCTTAGGATTTGGTCTCATCCATGAAGATTACAACACTATTCATATTGCATCAAGGAATTCTACACAACTTTTAGTTTTGGGCTTAGGTATTGTTCCTCAAGGGTGGTTTTCTTTGAGATGTTCTTCTTGTTCCTAATATCCTCACCAACCTTCATTTAGTGTATCATATTTTCCAATCTAGCACTAGTAGGACAGTTGAGTTTACCCCACATGATGTAGTTACTCATGAACTTCGTGATCTTGATATTTTTGTGGCTATTGGGAGTGTTGATTCTTCCTTTTTTATACCAATTTGATTGTTTTGAGAGTTCAATGGGTTCAAGTTCATCTTTCATAGCACATGAAGATGTTGTAAGATTTGGCATGAACATTTTGGTCATGTCAATTACAAATATCTCTAGCAAATGAGTACACAAGCATTGGTGTAGGGATCCCTAATATTTCTTGTACTAATGATGTTTGTCGAGGATGTTCTCTTGGAAAACCTCACTAGGATTCTTTTCCTACGAGTAGAGCCACGTGTGCTAAGGCACCCTTAGAGTTAGTACATAATGACCTCATGCAATTTCCAACTACTTCATTTTTAGGTGCCAAATATGTGTTCACATTTACTGATGACTTCTCTATGCATACATGGGTGTGCTTTCTTAAGTACAAGATTGATGTCTTTGATTCTTTAAGGATATTTAAGGAATTTGTGGAGAAGCAATCTAGTATTTCTATTAGGGAAATATGCATAGAAAATGAGTGGAATATTCCAATCAGACTTCCAAGGACTTTTGTACTAAGCATGGTCTACAACGTCAACTTATAGTTCCATACAGCCCTCAGCAAAATGGTGTTGTTGGGGGAAAGAATAAAAACTTATGGGAGATAGACAATTGTATAATTCAGACACGAGATATGCATTCTTCTTTTTGGGTCAAAGCAATTAATTGTGCCCATTATATTCAAAATTGTATGCCTCACAAGGTATTGCGACATATGACTCCTAAGGAGCCTTGGTCCCATGTCAAAAAAAATGTATCTTCATTCAAATTCTTTGGTAGTGATGCTTGGGTGTTTATTCTTGAAGCTTAGTGGAAATCCATGGAGAGGAAAATCTAGCCACTCATATTTTTTGGCTACTATGAAGATTTTAAGGCATATATGTTGTTTGATCCCGATTCCAAAGATGTCTTGTTTCAACGAGATATCCAATTTGGTGAGCGCTTTCCTCAAATGGATTATTCATCACCAAATTATCCCTCATTACTTACTACTCTCTCTTTATCTCTTAAGGATGAGGATGATGCCTCAGCTATCCCTCCACCTCTAAATATTCAGCACTTACCCAAGTGGTCCTGTAATACTATTAATGTAGCTAGATTTGGTAGATGATCCTTGAAACTCTTGTCATACTCAATCACAAACATTAGGTGTTAGCCTTTTGAGTTATACCATTTTAGATGATTCTCATAAGTTTTTAGAGGTGGTTGGTATTCCTAAGTTGTATGGTGCTATGATAGATGAGTATTCTTCACTGATGAAGAATAATACTCGGGATCGTATTCTTCTTCCTAACTTGGGAAGAAAGTTGGTTCAATGCAAGTGGGTGTACCGTACCAAATATGTTGCAGATGGTTCCATTTATAAGTTTAATGCTCGTTGTTGCAAAGGGGTTTCCTCAGGTTGAAGGAATTTACTATTCTAAGACCTTTTCTCATGTTTCCAAGATGAATTATATTTTCCATGTACTTTCACTCGCAACTTCACAGGGATGGATAGTATACCAGATGGATGTGAAGATTACTTTCCTTCACGATGATATTCATGAGGAGATTTATATGGAATAGCCACATAGTTTTATTGAGGAATTTGCATTGTTTTTTAGGTTTCATTGTTCCTATATGGTCTCAAATAGGCCCCTCGAGCTTGGTATGAGAAGATGGACACTTTTTTGCTTTCTTCTTGCTTCACACGATGTCATTCCAATCCCCAGTGTACATTCAGCAACTCAAGGGTGATCTTTTGATCCTTGTGCTATATGTGGATAATTTGATCCTTGCATTCGGTTCATCCTCCATGATCCAAAGTGTTCAACGAGATTTGGTAGAGCGGTTTGAGATGACAAATCTTAGCCTTCTGCACTACTTTCTTGGTTTACAAGTTATTCAATCTTTGGATGGGATTTCCATATTTCAAAAAAAATATGCTCTTGAAATGCTTTAAATATTTTGCATGCTTGATTGCAAGCCTACCCCATACCATTTCAGTCAAGTTTTGTATTGTCTTCCACTTGTACTATTCCTTCAGTAGATGCTACATTATGCAGGTAGTTGGTTGGCATTCTTTTGTACCTAACACATTCACATCCTAATATTTCTTTTGCAGTTGGTCTTGTCTCTCAGTTCTCACATGATCCACATGAGATTTATTGGAAATCTTCCAAATGTATTTTGAGATATATTCATGGCACCTCACATTATGGTATTCACTATACATCAGGAGATTCTCAGATAGTTGGAATCACGACTCAATTTGAGTTGGTGACATCAATGATAGTAATTCCACTTGTGTCTTTGTTGTCTTGGTTCTGGCCCCATTACATGGTCTTGTAAGAATCAATATGCTATTGCATTATCATCCACAGAGGTTGAGTGTCGTGCAACAATTTCAGTCGGCTAGGGGTGATCCCACAATAGTGGGCTACATATTTTAGCCAAACTTGACATTGAACTAATTTTTTTAACTAAATCTTCACTTTCGGGCATCTATAGCTACTAAACCATGAGGAATTTGAAGTTGATGCAAACTAGTGATTTGTGAAATTTTGTTTGTAGATTCTAAATATATATTTTTTTAATTTTGGAATCAAATTGTATTTCTTTTTGTATCTCCTTTGAAAACTAATTTTTAATAGTAAACACCATTTTTAAAGAGCGATGTGTACTTGCTAACACATAACTTTTTTCTATGAAGGATAATATTCTATTTTTTTGAAATTTAGATTTGTAACTATGATATCTAGGGCATGCATTTGGTTTCATAGTGTTTTATTGAATATTTTTTCTTAATTAAGTTTTTAAGTCAAACCAATTACAATTTAGACATAGGTTTACTTGCTAACACAATTTTTTGCTTATGTATCGAAATTCAATTTATTTTTTTTGTTGGATCAAGAACATCAATATCAAGGGCATACATATATATTTTTTTTTAAATGATAATATACTATTTTTCCACATGAGCAGAATAGAGAGCTTGATTTGCGGTGAAAAACCCATGTTTAATTAAACTAAAAAAAAATGTAATAAAACCAAAATATATTAAAATGATAAGTGATGGATAGCTCGTTTTGAGGACTATAATCCTCCAATTGGGTCTGTGAAGTTGATTCCATTTTCATCTTCAAGTCGAGCTCTGAAAGCCAAAATTTTGCAGAAAATTGCTAGAGGAGGGGGAGAAGGGAAAAAAAGGGGGGTTCGAGTGAACCCCCTCGACCCCTTTGAACGAAGGGGATTCACTCGAAAGGGGGTTCACTCAAACCACCCAAAATAATATTAAAAAACTGTGCTTAAGAGGGTTTTATGTGTTCAGGTTCAGGCGAACATGGGTTCAAGCGAGCATGCTTTTAAAAGGGTGTTCACTTGAACTAGGGGTTTCGAGCGAAGCCTTTTATGGGTTCATGTGAACCTATATGTTCAAGCGAACCCCTAAAAACCTATTTTTTTTGTTTTTGGGAGCATTTTTACAATTTTCCTTCATGAAGGGAATTGTAACCCGCTCATTTGGGATCATCCCTAGGAGGTTATGTGGCTTCCTCAATCATTGACTAAGTTATATTTTCCTCCTAATAGTCCCAATATTCTTTGGTACAACAATTAGAGTGTAATTCATATTTCTCGCAAGCCAATGGAGCATCAACATATTAAGCAGATAGGGATCCACTTGCACTTCGATAGTTGATTCAAGATATTTTTCTCACCTTGGAGTGCATGCTTATAGAGGAGTGGATTGCAGACATCTTCACTAAACCTTTAGCATCACCTTGTTACCTCCAGTTGTGATCAATGCTTGGGGTGAAGGAAGTTGTCTTTGGGGGGTCTTCATGAGGTCTTCTTCCTTTAGGTTTTTTTATTATACATGCTTTCATCTTTCTTTAGGAGAGGATTTTTCCCAAAAGTTTTTCTCATTTTCTCTAGTTATGAGGGATTTATTTGATTGTACATGGGTGCCTCATCAGGCCTTGTTGTCAAGACACATTCATGCTTTCTTGTATTTTTATGCATTGGCTATTTAGATTTTTTTAACTACTCCCTAAGTTACACTTAAAGGGGGTGTTAGAGTAATCATGAATTAGCTAATAATTAATATATCTTTAGTTAATTATTAAGCTAATTTTACTTCATGCACTTAATCTAAACTTAGGAGTATTTTTTTGTTACTAGAGTGAGCTATTATTAGATCATTCTATCTCATCACATAGGATGAAAACATTATCTGAATATATTTGTGCCATCTTGACCATCATTGTGTGGTCTTCTCTGTTCAGAATTGGTCAGTCAGTGTGTAATCAATATCCAAATGAGTGATTATTGGTGGAGCCCGATTATCTTCTTAGAGTTGTCATGATCAATCTCTAAGAGGGAGATTTTTTTTCATGGAGCCTAATCTTATTGGTTAATATTTATAACACAGCGGGTGCATGGGGATACCCCACTTGTACAATTTGGGGGGATGGTAGATTTTACGTTGGATTTTCTTGCCCTGGAAGGCATCCCCTTTTATGAAGGTATTGTATTACTATTTTGTATTGTATTATGAGAAAATTATCATAGAGAGAAGAGGAAATTATAGTGGATGTGTTGTAGGGTGTATCCCTTTATTTTTTTGGACAGAATAAAGGAAGGACTAGTTGTTTGATGTAGCCAATATTGGGTGAACTAGGTATATTTGTGTTTCTATGTTTTGAGTTATTTTAATATTTTATCTCTACATTCATTTTATTGTATATTGCTATGTGATCTTATTCCTTATAGCCAACTAATCAAATATACATTCATAAACAAACATAATACCAATGAATTCCATCAGTGAAGGTTGATTCCATACTTTAAACTCATTCTTCAGATATTACAATAATTACATTACACATTTGGGATGAACCCAAATCATCAAAATACAAAAGTAAGTCTTTCCACTTTACTCGAGGTTAAACCACAACTATCTAAAAATGTATTATTCTTAGTTCTTCTCCAAATTGGTTTTCCCATCACTTTAATTATGAAAAAAATACTCGTATGCTCCACTACAACTTGTGCTAGAATGGAAAACATACAAACTTACATTAAAACCTTAAAAATTTGTGACCTAAGCAGTTGTGGGGATACCCATACCTTCACATCATGTTTTTCATCATTTTGGTACCATAAATATGACTTAATCATTTCTTTATGTACCCATGAAGTAAAAGGAGCAATATTCCTTCAATTGACATCATTTTTTGTCATTAATAGCATCCAAAAAAGGCAAGAGAGCAGGTGGAAGAAGCTCATTGATCCTTACTTTGAAAAACTAGACATCTTGGTGCCTAGTAGGTTTCAAATTATAAGGGGAACTTAGAAAATGGAAACATGGATGTGCCTTGCAAGTTTTGGGTCCCAAGAGGGAACATGAAACTAGTACTTTGAAATCCACATCAAAGTGTTTGAGTTCTAGGAGGAAATTAGAACCTAGAAATTTGCACATAATTAATGAATGTCAAGATGGAACTAGGATTTGGGACTTATATAGGCTGAGTTTAGGACTCATAGTAGAAATGGAATATGGAAGCTAAAAAGGACTAGTGGGTGATAAGTGGGGAAGAAATGGGGAATAGAACTTAAGAGATGTGGTTGAACTTCAGGAAGGAACAAGGAATTGGAACCTTAGGTTCCAAGTCCAAAGTGGAGTTTGTGGTTTTCTTAGGTATTGTGGGGGTTGAGAGAAGGGAGTACATTGGAACTAGAACTTAAGGTTCCAAGTTCCAATCAAGGTCCAAGGTACAATGATGGTTGAAAAGAATGCATGTTGGGGAGCATACTTTAGATAAAATTGAGAACTTGGAACTTAAGGTTCTAGATTCATGTTGGAACCCAAGGTCGAAAAGGGAAGTGAGGGAACTTGCAAAAAACAAAGGTGGGTGTTGGAGAAAACAAGGACTTGGAACCTAAAGTTCCAAGTCTATAAAGAGTCCTCAGGCTCGTAATGAAATGAAGGATAAGGTTGCACAAGAATTGGAAGGAAGAAAGAAATGGAGAAATGGAACCCAAAGCATATGTCCAAACTTCTCATCAGGACTCAAAGTTCAAATGAGAATAAAAGAGCACTTGGTAGGGGGGAAGATAATGTTGGAAATAAAATCTGGAGGAACTAAGGAATAATGAATAAGCTTGAAAACACCCACAAAGTTTAATTGAGCTACCAAAATGTTAAATTATCAATTGTGATCTACAATCCATCCACCTTACATCCTCAAGTAATAGAGATTCTTCCTCAAGAATATTTTTTTCACAAGGGATTTGGCTTGATATATTTATCATTTCTTTCATAAAGGTTTTACAATGGGTTCTTCATGGACATTTATAAGAACATAATTTGTAAGGTATGATTTGAATAGATACCTTTTTGGTTCATTACATCATATTGAGATTCTTGAGTAGGATTTGTAGGCCTCTGAACATTTGCATCATTAACATCCCATAGATGATGGTCAATCAATAGATCTCCCATTTTTAGTTTCTACATCTTAAAGTTCATGCCTAAAAATATTTCCACTTGAATCCTCCTTGATGTGATTTTCATCTTGATTTTCCTTCAAATAATGATTAGTTTGAGAAATCCTCTACCCAACAACTAAAACCAAAGGTGAACAGACTTTGATACCACTTGTAAGCAAGCTAAAGTGTGACGAACATCTTCTTATACTAGTCTTCAAGGGAGTGATGTATCAAAAACTTAAAATATAATTCAAACTTATTATAGAAAGTAGAGAAACACAATATTAAATAGATAAGAAATTATACCATGACATGGTGATTTACATGGGGAAAATCCTTTTGGGAGAAAAAATCTACACTCCAAAACCTACACAATATATTATCAAATTTAAAATAGGATTATAATACACATGCAATAAAAGGATTTACAAGAGTATTTTACTCGTAATAAACTTGCAAGAATTTCATCAACATTCCAACAAAGCTTGTGTAGTTATAATTATCATTGTAAAATCACTTCCTTGAGTACAAATTTATAGACAAATGAACAAGCTAGAAACCACAAATGGTTTTCAAAACCTCCAAAAGATGGTTCCCAACTTGGGAATAATTTTTAATGTCACCCTTGAAGATTATTTTCCACTTGCTAAAAGTAGTAAATTATAATTCATCAATAACCCAAGTTTGACCCACTCAACATGGGCTCCCAAATTTTCACCATATGAAAAATAATAAAGTTGGTCAAGATTTCAAAGTAACTCCCCCTATTATTAACTCTTATGTGTCATAATATACCATCATAACTTATAATATTATCCCACATAAGAGGGGCACTCTAAATCTTCTTATTATGTCCACCTTATGATGAATTACAACTCATGCATCAAAGTATTAACACATGGCATTAAATGTATTACAAATTCTAATGGTCCATTTGAGGTGGAAAATAAATATCAATTAAAATATAATATAAATATATCAAATAATTCTAAATAATGCATAAATAAATTAAGTACATGAGAAGGTTGAGACACGTTAATTCCCAACATTCTCCCACTTTTTGAATAGCTTTGAAGATCTAGGGATAACATACCATCATGGAATAAATTGCTAGGGGATAAGAGGCCCATAGGCTTTGAATACCATTTGAAATTTGTTATGTTCACACATTTGATCAATGCATCTACAACATTAATCAAAGTCTCCACCTTTTCTAAATTTTCCCTACCACCCTCGATTGTATATATCACAAAATGATACTAAACATCCATAAGCTTGGTTTTGTTATGAAAACTCAAGCTCTTCACTAGGTAGATCATACTTTGACTATCATAGTGCATTGTAATTGCTCCCTATTTTAACCAAATGTATTAACACAATCTCTTTAGTTTAATGGATTCTTTATAAGTATGATTTTCCACCATATACTTTACCTTTGTAGTGGAAAAAGTGACCACAACTTGTCTCATACTAATCTAACTTATAGCACCATCAAATAGACTAAAAACATATGTATTGGTGAATCCTCTACTATTGGCATCGCCTACCCATTCTGAATCTACATAACCATAAATATACGGAGAAAAATTGTTTCATAATTTTCCACCATATACTTTACCTTTGTAGTGGACAAAGTGACCACAACTTGTCTCGTACTAATCTAACTTATAGCACCATCAAATAGACTAAAAACATATGTATTGGTGAATCCTCTACTATTGACATCGCCTACCCATTTTGAATCTACATAACCATAAATATACAGAGAAAAATTGTTTCATATACCACGAAAACACAAGGAATACTTTGATATACCCCACAAATACTTGAAGGATCTTTTAACTACATCCAAATTAACTCTTTTATAATTAGACATATATTGGTTAAATACTGCCACTACTTGGGTCCTATATAGTCTAGTACAAACCATAGCATACATTAAAATTCCAACTCCAATATGGTAAGAAACTTTTCTCATGTTAATTAATGTTTTTTTTGTTCTCTTTGATTCTAAGTGGAACCCTAACTTGTATGTTGGGGATGTGCAATTAAAGGCATTATATTCCTAAATGAGGAATGAGAAGAAGAGAGGTAACAAATGATAAAATATGTTGAATATGAAAATTCTATTCCTCTCAATATTAGAGGTGAGGTTAGAGACTCAAACAAAATTTTGAAGGAATGGGTGAAATTGGTAAATTTTCCTAAAGTGGTAAATAAGATTATCTATGACCAAGTCATAATAAAAAATTAATACTTGGAACTAATACATCAAATACAAATAAGATCATACCATTTCTCTAAGTAGATGTAGCAAGAATTTACACTAGAGCTACAAAAAGAGGAGCCCTATTCCATGTACAACTTCAAGGCAATTGTCACAAGGGTATGACAATACATTAACTTAGCTAGAAAATTTTAGCTTGGATGGTTACCACTAGCCTTTTATCCACCCCTCTTTTGGTTTAGAATCCCTAGTTGGAAAGATGGCCAAGAGCTTGACAAGATAGCATAGGCCTTAATGTGGGGAAGAATTAAAGTTAGGAGAGGATTCTACCAAAAAAAAACAAGGGATCTACTAGCCTAATTGATTTTAGAGCTCGCTTTGTTTGATTATATGTAGTGACTACAATTGCTTGAGGACAAGGAAAAAATTAAGATAGGGTGTGATGATCCCCAAAATTATATTCATAAAATATTCATTATCCCCTATTTTGGCTTACACTTCATACATGTTCACATCCTTTCAATAGCCCTTTTTGGTTAAAATACCTTAATAAAGCACTTGTTTAATGTGTACCCTATTTATAGAATGTTATATATTAAAAGTAGTTATATATTTGGAATAATATAAAATTTATTATCTTAGTTGTGATAATTGGCATGCTCATGAGTTGTTTAAGTGCAATAAAGTGATTTAATAAAATTTAGCTACTTGCTTCGTGAGACATCTAAATTTAATCACTCCCATATGATTAAATTTACTCCCTTTTCGTCTATCATATTAAATATTAATTTATTAAATTAATATTACACCTTTTGTCTCATATCTATAAAATATTTAATTTAATAACTAAATGCTTTATCTTTCACCTTCTTCCTCTCTAAATTAAATAAATACACCAATTTATTTAATTTAGTCATTTTTGACCCTTTTGATTTAAAAACAATTTAAAATTCTTCATTCTCTCTCTCCTTGTCACATCCTCCATGATCTTGCTCTAATCTAAATTAATTTAATTAATTCATGATTATGATGTGCATCCTCTTAATCAAAGATTAATGTCACATCCTCCTACATTTGCCACTTGCCTCTAATCCTCCATTAATTATTCTAATCAAATATTTGCACAACCTTAACCAAGGTCATTAGCCATATTTAGCACCACCTTTTTAGTCAACCTTTGCATTTATCTCTTTTTAGCATTGACCCTCTTTCCCATGTGAATTTTTAATTCACATTTATTTATCCTAGATTCCTTCTCTTTATATGTGAATTTTTAATTCACATTCTATCTTTCCAAGGCTTCTAGAACCTTAGACTTGTCACATCATCCACATGTGACCAAGTCCCACCTTTTTAGGAGCCCACCTTTTATCCTCTAGATCATCTTAAGAATGTGAATTTTTAATTCACATTTATTTCCCAACCACCTTTCCTTTTTCCCATGGAGATTTTGGAAAGATTCCAAATTCCTCAAATGTGCCCTCTCACTTGGGGACAAGAAATTCCTTTTGAGGAAATATTCTCACCCTCTGCTGCACTTGGAAGGTACTTGTCCTTCCTCCACCTCATGTACTTCTCTTCCACCTCACTTACACCTCATCTCCTCTTAGCCACTTCACCATCCACATGTCAAGATGAGAGGGCTTGTGAGTTCTCAACCCACCATAGCCCTTCATCTTGACCTTGTTGAATGAATCTCAACCGTTGAATTCTCTAGAGAATTCAAATTCTTCTATAAATACCCCTCCTCAAGGGCATTTTCAACACTTTCATTTTGAGCAACCTTTATGCTGTCAATTTGCATTCTCAAACACTCTCACTATCATTTAGCCATCCACTTTGATCATCTTGCATTATCAATCTTGCATTTAGCTACACCAAAAAGCCATCTAAGGAGCACACAAAGTCATCCAAATCAAGGGCCAACCAAGGAGTCTTCAACAGCAAGGAAGGTATAATCATTTGCATCTCATTTCATCTATTTTCTTTCTTGTTTTATCACTATTTAGGCTAATCTTGAAGTGTCCTTAGTCTTTTATCATTCGCATTTTTAGTTATTTTGCACATTAGAGTAAGGTAAAATTCCAAGGTACACATTTTTGGCATGCCCGGTGGGACCCACAAATAGGTTCTTGCATTTAGCCTTCATTTTTGCTAAGAATTTTGTAGGAAAAGGTCGCAGAAAGGTAGAAGCGCCCTCTGCTTTACCACAGAAAGGCAGAAATGCCCTCTGCTTTACTGTAGAAAGGTGGAAGCACCCCTGATTCTGCTGCAGAAAGGCAGAAGCGCCCTATATCTAAAATTTTTATTTTTCTGATACTTTGCTGCATTTAGGTGTATACATCATCTTGCTTAGAAGATCTTTTCTAGCACTTTCT
>VDFB02001637.1:20822-87484 GCA_007258455.2 Sequoia sempervirens | reverse complement strand
GCCATCGCCCCTGGCTTGTACTTGCACTGGGCATAAACGGAGAAGCTCAGAAACATGAAAAACTCCATTTTAAGCTAATCTTTGGACGACTGCCGCCTGATCTCTGAGAATCGGATGACTATGCTTGATATCTCGATGGATAAGCAGACTAGCTGGCAACAAATTGACTGTATTTGGCAACGGAACTGATAAGTTTTACCCCTGCCTTGAAATGGGCGCCCTCAGGCTAGAGGCGCGCTTTTGCCTGAAAAGAGCAAAATTTCCATCTCCTAAAATTTAGGGATTTTACCTTCTGTCGTGAATAACTGGGGCTGTGAGTCTCGGAATTCCTCGCTGGATAGCTCGACGGATAGCCAGACTGATTCTGAAGAGATTGACTGTATGCTTGAGCACTTTCAGCAAGATCTTAACCTCCAACAAGTTGGGCGCCCCTGAGCTATACTTGCACTTTGTGAATTTTCCTTTGAAAAATCTTCGTATTTTGACCACTGAAAACTCCGTTTCGATCATTGAAATGACCGTCTGCAATATGAAATGTCGTCGTGAGATGCTCCTCCATCGTGAAAATCTTCATTTTGAGTCTCTTCTTCAGGTTCTGACCAATATAACTGACTTTGACTGACAAATTATTGACAAAAACTCCATGCTTGATATTGCCCAAAACTGTGGTTTACAACAAATTAGCAAGGTTTAGACTTTTAAATGCAAAATGCCTTGATGAAGCAAAAAATTTGGTTTGGGTACAACACATAGCATGATGATTGAGTAAAAATGCTAAGTTACCGATTCGCCATACTTAGCCTCCAGATATGATACGGTATGATTCGGGTACAGGATTCGGATTCGGTACGATACAAATTCGGCCAGGATTCGAACTTTTGTCTGTGGATACGTATCAGATTTGAAATGGCACTACGGATTCTTCCAGGATACAGCGCGACGAATCCGAGCAGAATCCGCGACGTTTTTTCACGTCAAAACGCCCAGTCCGCAAAAAACGTCTTTTTTAATCATTTTTTATTATTTGTTTGACCGGATGTTGACTTCTAAACATTAAAATATTCATTGCAACCCTAATTTCGACCTCCAAACACACTAAATAGGTAAAAACAATTTCATTTTAACAATTTGTGAAAGAAAAACGATTTTTTTGCCTCCATTGCTGAACTTGCTCTCTTGCTTGCACAAGCTCGAACAGAGTTGAAGGCTGATCGTTGGTTGTTCAAGGTTGATTGCTGTGCTATTCCTAAGCACTTGCAAGTGTTTGCCAAGATTCAAGAAGACTGTAGAGCAAGATTTGTTCAAAAAAGGTAGGTTTCTTTGAAATTTTTTGATTTTTTTTTTACATTTTTTTAAAGTTTCTGTTTAACAAATGAACTATTTTGTTTTGTTTTTATTGTATTACTATTACTTTTGTTGATTGTTCTCATTCTTTTAAGCTTTTTAGTTTCAAATTTCAATACCAAAATTATTTCAATCTATTGTGCCTTGGCCCTTAGGTATTACAATGGCATCTGCTTCTAATTCAGGCCAATCTCGTTTCAAAATAAGTGCAACCTCTCCCCTTTGGAAATATGTAGAAATGGTTCAACAATGTCCAGGTGGTGGAGTATTTGTTTGGATTTGTGGTCATTGCAAAATTCAATACACGAGCTCATACAATCGAGTGAAAGCCCACTTGTGTAGTATCCCTGATATTGGCATCAAACCTTGTCCGGGACCTCCAGAAGGTGATGGCAAAGGCCTTGCAGATGACATAGTGTTGAAATATATTGCTGAGCAAGAAAAAGCAGATCAAAAAGCTGCTAGTCTTAAAAAAAACCATCCTTTGAAGAAAGGATCTCAATCCATGAAACCCCCTACACCACCTACTTATATTCCACCTACAGAAAGCCATCCATTTATGAACATCCCTCAAGAGCAAACCGTGCCCTCATCAAATAAAAGATCTAAGGGACCGTTGGAAGTTTCATTTCAGAATGAGGCAAGAGAGATTGCTGATCAAGACATAGCAAGATGTGTCTATGCCAATGGATTGGCATTCAACGTTGTTCGTTCACCATATTGGCAAAAAATGGTGAAATCTATTAATGAGGCTCCAAAGGGGTATAAGGGCCCAAGTTTTGAGAAGGTGCGTTGCACCTTATTGGAGAAAGAGGTGAAACATGTAGCAGACTCTTTGAAGCCCATAAGGGATTCATGGATTGAAACAGGGGTGACCATCGTTTCTGATGGATGGAAAGATGCAAAAAATCGCCCATTGATCAATGTTATTGCCATGTCCCCTAAAGGGGCAATGTTTTTGAGAGCAGTGGATTGTGAGGGACAGGTGAAAGATGGTCCATTTATTGCTAACATCCTTTGCCAAGCCATTGAAGAAGTGGGCCATCAAAATGTTGTGCAAGTTATAACCGACAATGCCAAAAATTGTAGGGCTGCTGGGTTATTGATTGAGGAGAAGTATCCACACATTTTTTGGACACCTTGTGCTGTCCACTCCCTCAATCTAATGCTACAAAAAATTGGATCCAAAATTGAGTGGATCAAACAGGTGTATGCTGAGGGCGAAGACATCCAGATGTTTGTCACCAACCACCATATGACACAAGGAATATTTAGACAATTCTCAAAATTGGAATTGTTGAAGGTAAGTTAATTCTCAATATTCTTAAATTTTTAGTTTTCTTTTAATTTTAAATTTTGATTTTGTAAATTTAAATTACATTTTTATTTTTATTTTGATTTCCAAACAGGTTGCAGAGACCCGTTTTGCCTCCAACACAATTGTGTTGAGACGACTTATAAAGGTTCGTGAGGCACTTTGTGCCATGGTAATCAGCCCTAATTGGGCCATATGGAAGCAATCTAGCAGTGAAAGGGCAAATAGGATCAAGCAAAGGATACTAGATGATTGTTGGTGGGATCGTGTTGAGTACCTGGTCAGTTTCACTGAGCCTATACTGAGCATGATCCGTTACACAGACATGGATAGACCTTGTTTGGGAGAAGTATATGATGGTATCGACTCAATGATTGAGAAGATGAAAACCATCATCAATGCAAAAGAGGAAGATCCTGATGAAAGTTCTTCAAAGAGCTACAGGAAATCATGGTTGATAGATGGAACAAAATGACCACTCCATTGCATCTTCTTGCTTTTGCATTGAGTCCCAAATATTATAGTCCTGAGCTTCTTTCTGTTACATCAAGAGTTGCTCCATATAGGGATGTTGAAGTGGCTCAAGGTTACAAGGCAGCAATTCGGAGACTCTTCACTGATCGTGACCAACGTGATCGAGTGAGGGCTGAGTTCATGGCTTTTGCATGCTCCGGTAGTGTTGCTCAGAATCTTGATGCTCTTCGAGACAAGTACAGGTAGATGGTCATAGTTGGTGGTACTTCCATGGCCAAGAATACATGCACATCCAACCAATTGCAATAAAAATCTTATCCCAAGTAAGTTTTATATTTTGTAATTTTAATTTTAATTTATAATTTTATATTAATTAATAATTTTGTTTAGTTAAATTTTGTAACTCTTAAGTCTTAACTATTTAATTTGGTCTTGACTCTTAATAGGTTGCTAGTTCATCTTCTTCAGAGAGGAATTGGAGCACATGCTCCTTCATCCACTCAATAAAACGCAATAGGCTGCATTCAAAAAAGGCAGAGGACTTGGTGTATGTGCATTCAAACTTGCGCCTCCTTACACACAAGCAAAGTTCCTACAAAGAAGGAGACACAAGGAGGTGGGATATTGAGCCAGAGCAGCTTGACTTGGATGCTTCCACAAGTCACTTAGCTGCACTTGATATTGATGAGTATGAGTCTAGAGCAGCTACTGATCGTGAGAGTGGTAGTGTCGGTGCTACTGCTACTGCTAGTGGCAGTGCTTGTGCGAGTGCCACGAATGCTATTTGTGGTTCTACACAAAATGTAGCATCTAATAATGCTAGTTTGTTTGATAATGATGACCCATATGATTCAGATTGATCAATGATCAATAATGGCTAATTGTAAACATTTGACATTTTATGTTTGAACTTTAATTTATAATTTTATATCGTGACAATTGAGTAATCACTAATATTTTAATATTTGACTTAGTGACTATGAAAGTGGTGATGTATTTTTGCTATGTTATTAGACTATTAATATGGTGGTGTATTTTGAACTTAATTACTACTGCAAATATGTATATATTTCTGATTTTTATATGTTTTTTGTATTGCCTTACCCAAGCCGTACCCAAACCCAAAAAAAAATTTTTGCCGAATCCCGTACCGGATTCGCGTACCCGTACCTGAATCCAAAAACGAATCAGTAACTTAGTAAAAATGTACTGGCTTTACATCAGATTGGGAGTATGAAGGCCCTTGTATTGTATTATTAAATTGACTATGAAAGTGGTGGTGTATTTTTGCTATGTTATTTGACTATTAGTATGGTGGTGTATTTTGAACTTAATTACTACTGCAAATATGTATATATTTCTGATTTTTATATGTTTTTGTATTAATATACCCAAAACGAACCCAACCCCAAAATAATTTTTGACCGAATCCGTGTACCGGAATCTTGTACACGAACCCAAACCCAAAAACGAACCGATAACTTAGAATAATAACATACAATCAAACAATATACAAACAAACGAGAAAAAAGCAAAGATTTACCTCTCACCAAAGTGAAAACCAAGGTGTGAGTGTTGTGATAGTGATAGCAATGCTTAAGTGTTGTGTGCAAAGTTGTATGCTATGATGTTTCCAAGTTTTCACTTGCTTGCATATGATTAAAGTGTTTTTGAGAAACTTGGGAAACAATATGATAAATGTGGGCAGTTGTGATTAATCAGGGTTAATTGTGCGTTTTTCAAGTGTAATGCTTTTGTAGGCGAAACCAAACAATTGATTAAACAAGAGATGCCTAAAGCTCTTAGCAAGGTGATAGGGACCATTTAGTATTTTGGGGAAATGAATGAGGTTGCGCAAAACATGGATTTAGCATTATGTATGCCAAAATGCCCCCTATTTCCTATCTTACATTCTTGAAAGAGGCTATATTTAAAGCTTGGATATGCTCTACAAGACCAGTAAACCATTAAACAACAGGTTTTTAACTTTGTAAACCTTTTCCATAAAACAGCCATGTTGGAAATTAACATTTGTACCCAAAGAATAAACAATTAAACAACAGGTTTTTAACTAAGTTATTGGTTCAGGTTTGGTTCACAGGATTCAGGATTGGTACAAATATTTGGAAACAAAAAAAAATGGTGTTAGGTTCAATTTGGGTTCGTCTATACAAAACACACACATACACACACATATATATCCTTTGTTCAATCCAAATTCCCGTTATATCCTTAAACATCTATTTTAATTTTCTAAATCATAAAATGACTTTTTCTTAATTAATAAATAAATAACCTTCCTCATAAAAGCCTATTATTTATTAACAAAAGCTAAAACTAATTAAAGGAAAAATAGAAGAAAAGATACTAACCATTAAATTGATACAATATTGATATGGCTGAAATATAACAAAATTTCTTCAAACCTCTCATTTTAAATAGTAACTCATTGTGATGTCCCCATCCTAGTCAGCGCAGCTGGATATAAGGTTAGCCTATTATTTTGATCCTCGTAGGCTGACAGATGTGTGTAGAGGATCAGTTGAGGCAGTTACCCAGTGTTCAGGAGCATCCTTCTTTTAGTTGTTTCAGGTTGGGCCTTCGCAGAATCCTTCAGAGAGGTTTTTCAGAGACTTGCTATTTTTAGAAAGTCAGACAGGCGGAAGCTGCTATTTTTGGCAGGGCACCTGGTTCAGCTGGTCTACTCAGATTCGACCCAATGCATCAGTTTGTTGGTCAGATGGAAGAATAACGGAGTATTTAATGATTTATTAAATAATTAATATTTTGACTTTATATTATAAAGTCACTTTATTAATGTATTTAAATATTATAATTAAGGCGTATTATAAAGTATTCTAATACTTTATAATAAAGTGGCATAATTAATTTAATGAATGAGTATTTATTCATTAATGAAGAAGGCGCCTATTATTAAATATTTTTCCTAAGTCGCAACAGGCAAATTAAATCATTTATTTAAATGATTATTAAAAGGAAGGGTTTGGTCGAATTTCTCAAGAGGCTTATATACTGACTGCCAAAGACAAATCGAACTCTTATGTTATGCTTATTCAATTTGTCTTCTTTTTGCTCTGAGCATTGAAGTTTGCGAACCTAGGGTTTTAGCAGACAATCGATTTTGAAGAACGATACCTCTTCAAGATCTGACATACTGAGGCTGTGAAATACCAGTTGAAGATTGTCCATCAGCGTGACTTCATCCAGAAGTCATACAGTGTTTACAGTGGAGTTTACATTCAATATTTGGATTCTATTGCTTATTCAGAAGAATCGCCTTTTTCCAGAGTATCAATGATTGGCAGTGAGCATTTATTTCTTGAGGCCGTACTTTTCATTTGCTGCTGCTGGGCCGTACATTTCTGTACCAGCAGGCTGTACCATCTTCCACAGGGAACCACGCCTCCAGACTTCAGCTTCTTTCATTCAGATCTGGTGCGCCTTGGGTTTCTGGAGATCCAGCATCGATTTCAGAGCTTGGAGATTGATTCTTTCACATCAGCCGTACATTTTCATCTGTTATCTGGTGGCTGCAAGTAACCAGGTTCTTTTAAATAAAAGTTGTTTTTCCCTTCATATATTTGATTTGGATATTGTATGTGCTCTGGAACATCAATAAATACATGCGCCTATATCTTCTGAACAATATTGAAGCACATTTATTGTCCTTTGATTTATTATGAATTTTTAATGCATTTTAGAGCAAAATCGCAATTTCCTGTTTAATGCAAAAACTCATCAAAAACACAAAAAAATTACAAAACAAACAAAAATCAGTGATTTCAGTTAGGGTTTGGGGTTGAGAGACACCTGGTCTCTTACACTCATAAATCTCCAAAAAAAAATACAAGATACTAACCATACAGGCCCAAAACAACCTAAAATCACTTGGCGATCATCCTATTGATAAGTTCCTCATAAGAAATATTACCCTCAAAATCCACCTTAATCTCCCAAATCCATTCATCAAATTCAAAGGGCTCAAGCTTTTCTCCAACACTAGAGAGGATATGAGCGAGTTCAGTGACAGAAATCATGCATGTGCCATCTTTGTCAAGTACCTTAAAGGTGCCTTTGATTTGCATGTGAAGGTTGCCCCCCTTCATGTTGTGTCACATTATGTGTATAAAATGAGCAAAATTGATAGTGCCACCAGTCTGTTCAGGAAGGGCATGTGATTTGCATTTGCAAAGGGACATCATTGTAATTAGAAATTAAAAAAAAAAAAATTAAACATGATTTGCAAAGGGTTCAAGAAGGACACAATTTTTCTGTTGGATTCTTCACAGGTTCATCCAGGAGAAACCCACAGTAGTCTGTGCACACCTTGGTAGAATTTCCTCGTGAATAGGTCCCAAATCCAAACGAGGTACAACCTAGACTTAGATTTGCACACAGCAGGGAACAAATGGGTAACTTGGGTTTTTAACTTTGTAACTATTTCCATGGAACAACCGTGTTGGAATTAATATTGGTGTTCATCTTTGATTTGAAGTTATAAATGGGTCATATTTTATCTTTCTTTATAGTGTCTTTTTCTATAGCATGTCCTTAATGGTATTTACATGTTAGCCTATCCACTCGATATCTATTCTTGACCATGATTTCACAGGTTATTTCAATAATATTATACATGTTCCCAAATTAATGTTAACGACCAAATTGTATCAAGCCAATTATTTTCAATGAGTTTCTCTCTTTTATTTCCTTCTAATTTTTTGTATTATGTATATGTAATTGTCTTGTGTGAAATCTTGCTTGTTTGTACATTAGTTTATTTGCATGTATATCCAAATGAGCACCGCTACACCTATCCAAACCCACTTCCCTTATTTACTGACTTAGAGCTTCAGGATCAGATTCAGTACCTCCACAAAAGGGATGATAACTGTTACATTACAAACTCAAAGTATTCTAAATATTTGAGAGTAAAGACTCTTCACTTACATTTCATGACTATATGTGTCTATGTTCTTAAAGTTTTCAAAACTTCAACAGTGCACTCAGAAGTTCCTGTATACAAGAGTACAGTTTGTTCCGATGTGTTGAGACTTGGTGCGTATTGATGAGGATTCACAGATCCTAGTCTGAGTCAAGTTCCGGTAAGTTTGTAGCCAAGACATGCAGATTTTGCCCAGTCTGCCCCAAAAAATGGAAAATTAATTCAAAATTTTCAAATAAACCATTAAAAATCTAAGTTGCTGGTTCTGGTACGGGATCGGGCACGGGTACAGGATTGGGCACGGGTACGGGATACGGGTACGCCGGTATGGTGATTTTTTTTTTTCCTGAAATACAGTACGTTTGGGTACGGCTGTATATATATATATATATATATATGCATATGCAAAAATATTAAAAATATACAAAAGATTAATGCCCTCTATGACAAGAAGACCAGAAATACAATCCATTGAAATTACTAACCACTCCTATTGAGAAACCTGCAATGGCTACATTACAGAGTTATTTTAAATTCTTAGACAAGTATTGCATTCAGAGACTTTATTTTGTATATCTTTTCTCATACCTTTCCAATGAAATGATTGGCAAACACTGTAATCTTTTTTAAAAACAAACACTCATCATCTTTGACATACTCTACTTGAATATATTTGATACAATATGGGGCTAAGTTACCGATTCGTTTTTGGATTCGGGTACGGGTACGAGAATCCGGTACGGGATTTGGCAAAAAAAAAATTTTGGGGTTGGGTACGGCAATATAAAAAACATATAAAAATCAGAAATATATACATATTTGCAGCAGTAATTAAGTTCAGAATACACCACCATATTAATAGTCACATAACATTAGCAAAAATACACCACTTTTTTCATAGTCAAATATTAAAATATTAGTGATACTCAAATGTCATGATATAAATTTATTGTTAATAATATCAATACAATATAATATAATAATTATAATTATGTAAAATTATTTTATCTATTAATTATATATCAATATTTTTGAGCATCTAAATCAAATTATAATTTTCCTTAATAAAAAATTCTCATATTAACAACTTTGAGTTTGAATTAGACTAGAGTTGTGGCCGACTCTTTCTTATTGGTAAAGAGGAAAAACCAATATAAAAGAGGGAGCCAAATTACTTAAGAAACATAATAGTAGGTTGTATTGCTTTTTCCAACTGTGCGAAGAAAGCTTAAGCAAACACATCATGGCTTTGGATACGAAAAATGTGGAGGCTAAAGGCGAAGGCAGCGGCAGGCAACCTGTTTCAGTTAGGTTTAAGACATTCATAAGAAATTGCATCATATCTACATGTGTTTGTTTAGTGTACGGGCTGCCACTGCTAGTGCTTTCTGTGTTTTGGATTTGTTTGAGTTTTGTTAGGGCCACCAGAAGTGAAACAGGCTTATGTAAATCAGAGATCAGAAAGATGGGTTCGATCTTGGTCCAACGGTATAGAACCCACAGGCTGTAAAGATTTACGAGGAAAGAAAACAGAGCAATATCATTTAAAAGAACAATCGAGTGTGTGATATAGAGAAGGGTGTGTGCGATATTTTACACACAAATTAGCAATGGCGGAAGAAATTCCCCCAAAGCAGCAGATTGCCACGCAATGTGTGGGATTGTCACTTTTCCCGTTCAAGCAGCCGGATTCGGCCCAGGTTCAAACCAGATTCGCTTCTTTTGTACCTACAGAGCATTGATTGTACCCTGCCCGTATCCACAAGAAAAAACTCGAATCCTCTCCAAATTCGTTTTGTACCTGTGCCGTATCCCGTATCCGTACCGTATCGTATCGTATCCGGGGGCTACTATGGACGAATTGGTAACTTAGATATGGGGCAATAATCAGAATTGCACAGGCTAACCCTTTCTCATATCTATGAGATATCCCAATATTATCCATGCTCTTTCTATACAAAATTTCAGAATCAAATGTTCACATTTTCTTCTACTTTTGTTCTTTGATTGACAATTCTTTTTTAGTTCAAGGAGATATTCAATACTATCATTAACAGTTTTGACTAGGAATTTGCTTCCAAACAAATATTGTATCTATTTGCAAGAAGATGTATAACAGATCACAAGCTAAAAGCCTAAAACAAATCACAAACGTGTATATATATATATATTTAAACCAGTATTGATTTGACACGTTTAACCCTGGGAGTGCCTAGGAGCGCCTAAGAAGGACCCACAGAGAACCCGGGGCTGTTTGGGCGCTCCCAGGCGCTCCCGTACCCAAACGCTCCCGGACCGGGCACAGGGTCCTTTTTTGAAGAACCCGGTAACATAGTTAAAAATATTTATTTATATAATATATTTTTTTAATTGCCAGCTTTTGGCCTAGTTTTTTCCACCAAGTCTAGGTCCAAGCCAAAAAAGAAATTGTAGAGTATTCACCAAGACTGGTTTGTTCCTGTGTTGCCAGTTCAGATTCAGGTTCACTCATACACACACACACACACACAAGAATATATTTAAAATGAATAAAAATGACCATAATTAGCACAAAATGTACAAAATTTAATACAGAATTGAGAATGTGGCTGATAATTGATATGCAATGTCACTTGTCAAAGCATTACTCAAAATTAGGATTGACTTGGCAATCCAAAAATATAAATGGAATTCAAATAGTCAGGAAAAAATGATTATTTTGCATCCAGCAGCCCAAAACAATTTTTAGTTTTTGCCATTAAAACCACACTGGAGGTCTTGGGGAAGCAGCCCCCAACGGGTCAAGGGGCAGTGCCCCTTTTGTGATACACCAAACTCAAATTAAGGCCTTCAAGGCAACAAGGACCTTCATGGCACATGACATTTTTCGTAATTTTATCATTTTTAAACAAGATCCAAATTCTTCAAACAATGCACTTTAGGGTTCGGTTTTATTTTAAATTTTTTGGTTTTTTTAAATTCTCATGGGTCCTTCATAGGGTTGCTGGCGAACCAGGTTTCATAGATTTGTTCCATCAAGTTTACCCCCATGTAGGTGCATAAATATCAAGTAATAAAAGCAAAGAATTTGAGACAGCTGCAATTGAGTGATCATTAATTTGAATTTCTAAGATTATATATGCATTCAAAAGCAGAGAAAAAACTAGAGTTGTATTACACTGATGAAGCTCAGATCTCTCATATCTTAATGCAGTATTAATTAATGATATTAAACAATAGTTTGTACCTGTGTTGACCCAGTATCATGATTCTCAATAAAGGTAACTGCTCGTGATGGCCACCATCCAACCACCCCAGGGGGTGTGCGCTTATGATCAGATAAACGCCAATACTCACATTTTTCAAGTGCCTGTTGAAAAAGAATTAAAAAGGAGGAACACACTCATAAAAGCTTCAACTATAACATAAAAAAATGTAACATTCAATATCATAATCCACTATGAAAGAAACAAGCAAAAAATGATATGAGTGTCATTTAACATGAGAAGTTATATTCAAGTGTACCATGCATACATCATTATGTTTTAAAAATAAGAATAGCCCATTAATTCCTTACTAGAGAAAAGATTGTTGATATAAAGAACCCATGCTGCCAACAAACTTGCCTTGTCACCTTCAGATAAATATAATTTCCATCACCATTGAATAGAAGATCGTTTGTGTTTGGTATGGTGGCATCTCTATATCAGTTTTTCCATCATGTTGAGAAATAAATTGATAATCAATAGTTGATGTGGATTTGCAATGGGTATCTCATATGTAGTGCAAGTCAGTGATTTTTTTAGTGTTATGCTTGAGGTAAAAACTTTACATGACTTTGTTATTAGTTTCATCTTTACTTTGCATGCAAATATTCTATTCTACAAACACGCTGTTCATCAATATGCTTTGCTGCATCTTTATGAACTCGTGTGCTTGCTAGTTCTACAAATAATTCTAAAGGTTCCTACATTAGCTAACTATGAGAAAGCTAACCTTCAGAATGAATGCAATGGTACATATTTTTACAGATTCAGTCAGAGATTGGTTAATTACAAGAGAGATGCTCTTCAGTAACTTCTCTTAAGTATCCATTTCAATCATAATGGGATGATGGGATGCTCAATAGGATTGTAGTTTAGCCCCGTAACAGTTCAGACATGCCAGATGTGGATGCTAGAATTGTGCCACATGAGGGTGGCTGCTCCAAATGGCAAAATACTGCATGAAACAGTGCATGGATTTTGACTTCTATCTTTTGCAGATTTTGTGAGGCACAAAATGATTGTCAATCTGCATGCATAAACTGCTAGTGTGCAGCAAGGTGCAATGAGGTTGTGCACATTCACATAGGCATGTAAGGCCATGTAAATCTTGGAATGGCTAGTGCATTGTCTTCCAAGTTTGAAATCAGATCATTCAGTCTTTCTTCGGAAGCAATAGTCCTCATAGTGTCACTCCATGGTGAGGAAACTATGCATGAAGTCATTGCAGTGTGTATCACATAAACTAGGGTGTCTGCTGCTTGATTTTGATAACTCAAACAAGTTGATGGTTGGTGTGGACTACTTTATTTTTATGCCTATTAGACATATGGCCATCCAAGGATCAAAAAACAGTCAATTGTTTGATGTGGTAGCTGAATGTTGAATAATAGGTGCATGCCCCATTGGAGTTATATTACATCTATAGGTTAGTATAGTATAGTATTAAATAAATAAACATTACAAATGTTAGTAGTGTTAATAAATGTTTTATATTAGTGATTAGATTCTAGGTTAATTGTCAGGAAGTTTCTCGTAGGGAGTTAATTGGTTTGGTAAATTTGTACAGAAAAACAATGCTTTATAAGCAGTGCAATCAATGTAAAATTTATCCCATCATGTTGATATACTATGGTTTACTATTATATCTTTGTCAAAACATGGTGCAATATGTATATGCAATCTGCTTACCATTTTAACATGCTCAAGGTGAAAGGTCAAGTACAAAAGCATTTTCACTTGCAACACAAATTGCGTAAGTGCCATATCTCAGCAACTTGATCTTCCAACAAAAGCATTCGAAGCACCACTTCTGCAATTGGAGCCAGACCTTTTCACCAATCCAGAATTCATGAAGGGCTCAATGTCTGGTGTTGCTCATTCTTTTGTTATTAGCATGCAAGGATCTGTTAAGCTTGTTTGTGGATGTCTTCGATGAGTTTTATGAAATACTCTGCCTCATTTGCTTCTTTGGCCTGCATAGAAGACTCATAGGTCAATAGTACAAATGCCTGGAACCAAGACATGTTTGGGATCAACCATGCACATTGGAACAGTGGGTAATCTGTCATATAATCATGCTTCAGTGGAAGGTTATCATCCTAAGTGCACACTGTTGTTACCCAAGATATGTGCAATTGCATGGTTGACAACTTTTCTTTAGCCATCAATCTGCATATGGATGTTAAAAAAATGGTCCAATTGTGAGCCTGACATATCCCAAAGAAATTTCCAGAAATGATTGATGAACTTGGGATCACAATCAGACAGTGGAGAATGAAATCTTAACATAGACTCATATGTGGGAAAAGAAGAGTTTGGCAGTTTCAATTGTGCCGATAGCTTTTTTACATGCATCCATAAAGGTTGTCTTTGAAAATCAACCCATGATCACATAAATACAATTGCTTTGATTATGCAAACTCATAAGGTAATCCCTATTGATAGATTCCAATGGCTTGACAGGGACAAGTATCAGCACGTACACACCACGTTTGAGTTGAGCAGGCTTGGCAATGTTCCGTGCAATGCAAGATTTGTTTTGCATCTCAACATCACAACACTAGTTTGCCTGATAGAAGTGTCATTTCAGCACAGCAAGTGTCATGCTCACTTGGAGTATTGTTCTCCTAAATCAACCATCTACACACTGCATGCACAAGTGTTCAAGCCCATTTAGCAGCTTGTCAAGTAACTCATGATTGAAAACCTGTTGATCTTGCAAAAGATTGTTGTCCATATGTGTTAAAGTATGTATCAACTGAACGCAAATACCAAATTGTCTCAGTTGAGACCCTGAGTGTCGGGTTCTAGTGGATGGACCATCATGGTGCTCAGACTTGACATGTGCTCTCGCCCGCCCCCACTCCCCCCCAAAGAGCTGATGCAAGAATTATAATGGTGAGGGATACATAATCTGTTCCCCAATCTTGTTGAGTGCATATATCACTGCATATGCAATATAAATCTTCTTTCTCAAGATCCAAAACAATAGGACTATCAAAAAAGGATGAAATTAACCTAGTTCTACCCGCCTCTATGTCTATACATCTTGAGCCCGCCTCTATGTCTATACAGTAGACTCTTTAGAAGAGATCTCAGAGCAAGCTCAATCTGATGTTGGAAAATAAAGTATGTTTGGATGCCCATAAATGCCTTGAAGATGTTGAAATTTTTGTAGAATGTTGTCAAAATACCACCACGTATTGGGTTGCATAGGTCATATGGTTAGAGAAAGAGATTAAGTTCTGACGAAGAAAGTAGATGATTATAGAGAGACTATTATAAGTATTTATGCACACGCAAGATGAGCCTCTAGCATGGCTTGGTAAATACTAAAGAAAACATTGGTCATTTGAAGATATTTTAAGGCATGGTAGATGACACCATTGGCTTCGAGGGACAAGTGTTGTGGCTTAACTCCTATCACAATCATAGATGTATGTTTTTGAAGGAGCACATTGCATATGTCAAGAGGTGCTATGTTGCAAGTGACTCACCATGCATGGGGTCAACACTTTACTCAAAAGTGCATTGACGAGTGAACTTGAGCTCTTGGCCTTGTTGAAGTGATTTAAGGGTGCAAGGTTGAGGATGCTCTACAATGGTAAGGCCTAGGTGCTTCACTATGTCTTTGAAGTCATTTTCTTTTGCTTCTTGTTTCCAATTATAGGATGGAGACATTGCCCCCGAACCCTACACTTGATATTAAAAAATTACTCCCCTTCATTTGCTATGTTGGTTGGCAATGCAGCTAAATTGTTTTTAATGTTCAAACAAGCTGGTCAGTTTGGCTTTGAAGCTCACGTTATGGCACAAATCATTATCTACATGATCATGGGCTTGAGCACTCATCTTACACTATGATCCAACTGCACCACTTCTTGCATTGCCTTTCCTTGCCTTTGCTTTGCACTTGAAACTATGGAAGAGCATTACAATATGAGTGTGCATTAGGCTATTTTTTTGTGCTCATTGTGGCTTTTCTTTTGCTCTTTTCCTTGAGGCATAGGTGAATTTTCCTACTCCTAGCAAATTTGTTCTTACACAAGGTCCAAAAGGACTAATTTCTTTTAGTTTCATTTTGAACATCTCTTCAATCTTAGATGTGTGTTAATATGCTTGACCCTAAGTGATGTTTCCTAGAAATGTCAACTCCACTAAAATGAACTAATGAAGGCAACGCTCAAGTACTTGAGAGCTTGGTTATGCTCAAGTCATACATGTTCAGTCATGCAACCATACAGTGAAAATCATCATTATGATCTTCCAAGAATTAGTCTTTATTTTTCCACAATAGTTTCCTCTTGAAGGCTAGACATTGTAATGTTGCTTACTAAGTGATTTCCAAAAGAAAAGAATTGAAGAGGCCACCTTCAATTTTGTGAACATGATTTTATCCTTGTTAGAGAAGTGATTCACACTTGTTAAGACCAACTTTAAAAGATTTTGATGACCTTCCAATGGAGTTGGGAGCTTGAGCCAATTTGTTAACTAAGTGTCCCTTTCTAACATTTTATATATACTACACAATACATGAGGATGTTATATGTTCAATATGTGTAGGTTTCTTTGATGCTTGTTTACATGTCATAAGATCCTTGGCTTTAAGGAAGCATAAGTATGAAAATAGATGAAAAAAAATAGAGTTGAGAGGGGTGAAGGGGGGGCAAAAGGGAAAAGTTAAAAAAAATATTGAGCATTAGTTATATCCTTCATCAAGAAGCTTCAAGCCAACAAGGCACAAAATAAAGCCCCTATGTGGCCCAATGAAGAAGGCGGAATGTGGAAGGATAAATTCATCTACTCCTCATAATGTTGTAAACCATAAAATGACAGCAAGATTAGTATTTGGAAGATGTGATCCATTTTACACACCATTCAATCGTAATTTTGATGAGTGATCTCACCTAATCATAATAGTGCACTTAAGACGAATTAAATTGCATCATTATGTCAATCACATGAGCGCTTGAAGTCAATGTAAAGGCCAACTGTAAAGGATTTTATTGACCTTGTAATGGAGTCGAGAGCTGCAGCCACCATGCACTTTAGGTGTTCCCTTCTAACATTTTATATCTACTTTACACTACATGTAGATGTTACATAGATGATATGTGTAGGGCTTTCTAATGATTTGTTGTACCCAAACCAATTTTTTTTGCTTCATCAAGGCATTTTGCATAAAATAGTCTAAAACTTGCTAAAATGATGATAAATACAGTTTTTGGGCAATATCAAGCATGAAGTTTTGTTAATATTGTTAATATTTTGTCAGTCAAAGGCAGTTTCATTGATCAGAACCTGAATCAAAGACTCAGAATGAAGCATTTCACAGTGGAGGAACATGTCACAGCAACAATTATACTTTTGAATGGTCATTTCAGTGACCAAAATAATAATTTCAATGGTCAATTCTTGAAGATTTCTCAAGGAAAAGCAGAATTGCGCCCCTGTAGCCCAGGGGTGCCCTTCTTTTTGAAGGTCTAAATTTTGTGATAAATGCTCAAGCATATAGTCAAACTCTTCAAAATTAGTCTGCCTATCCAATGAGTTATCCAACGAGGCTATCCGAGACTCGTAACTCCGGTTACAGACATCATAAGTTGAAGATTCCAAAGTTCCAGTTTGCAAAAGCTTGTTGTTTTACAACTTTTGCGCCCCTGTAGCTCAAGGGCGCATTCTTTAAAGGAGGGTTAGATCTTGGTTTTCTTGATGGTTGATGCAGTCAATCTCTTCATGACTAGTCTGCTTGTCCAACGAGCTATCAAACGTAGTCATCCGAGCCCCAGAGCTCCAGCAGTCGACGTCAGAAGATGAGCTTATAAAGTAAGTTCACATCACAAAGCTTCCTTAGATGGTATAAATGCGCCCCTGTAGCTCAAGGGAGCCCTTCAAGATGACCCTTAAGATTACAAAGTTTGCTGACGAGGTTTTCCTAACATCAGTGCTACTCTAGTCCAGCTTCGCGATGCACCAAGTTGCCTGTTAATTCGACATTCTGAGAGATCATAGCAGAGATTCTTCCAGGCACGTAATTTCACGGGCGGACTGGCATATCAATTTCATTGTATTTCTATAGGCCAGGGGCGCCTAGCCTTTAGGCCTATCAGATGAGGTTCACGTTCGGAGCCTTCACGAGACTTGAGCGTAGTTACTCCAACTATTCAACGAGCTCAGTCGTCAGCCTTCGGGATTTGGCAAACGCTTGTACGTGTGAGGTCTTTGAGGAAACACTATAAAACGAAGACAACTCAGAAAATGGCTAAGTCTGGTCGTCTATTCCATCTTGGGAAAGGCGCCCTTCTATTTGAGGTCTTAGAAGCAGTTTTCTTGCTTCGTCACCTCTAGAAACGTCTCTCGTATGTCCTTCTGGCTATGCGCCGAGACAGACACTGCTCGAATCAAGCCATCCCAGCTCCAGATATCAAAAGTCAAAGTAGGGCATCTAGTTGAGAGTTGCAGTTTCGTCAAAATGGTGTTTGTGTCTTCTCAAGCCAAGGGCGCTTTTACTTTTGAGGTCCTTAATGCACTTTTCAGATGCCTTGCATATATTCGTTGGATGCGAAATACCTCCAGTTATGCAGTGTGCGTGGTTGCTTGTCAGCAGGGTTCACCGTTCGTCGTCAACAGCTGTTTGAAGCGTCAAATGGCAGTTTGGAGGAATGGTTAAGTCTGGTTCCTGAAAATCAATTTAATCAAAGGCACCTAATTCTTTGAGGTGTTAAATGATGGATTTTACAGTGACGACTCCCAGCAGACATTTCTTCCGTGCTCTGTAGGCTTCGCGTTGAATGCACCAGTTCAGTCTCAGCATCGTCCGATCACCCAGAAATCAGTGTCGAAGATGGTCAATTATAGCTTTGTAGTTAGCTACAAAGTAGAAAGTTAATAAAAAAGTGTCATCTTGAGCAAATGGACGCCTATGAGGCCAAATAATGACTTTTCGGAATCAATGAAGATAGTCGGTGAATCCTAAAGCTTCATTCGTTTTGTCAACTGAAGTTAAATAATATTTAATATTTATTTTGCATATTTTTGTAGTAAATGGCGATTTTCTAAAATTAGGCACCTTTGCAAATTGCATAATGAATATTTTATTATTATTTAAATTTTGAACTTCAAGTCAGTGGCAGTATAACTGAAAGGGGTCCAATCAGAAGCCTTCTATTTCCGTTAAGGTTTTAAATCTTGCAGTGAACAAGATGGTGCGAATTTTCTTTATTTAAGCATGGCGCCATCATTATTCATTCACACAGTTTCAAGAAAATTCGTATTTCTTCAAGAGCAAAGGCGAATTTTCAAGGCAAAAGCGAATTCATCATCAGCAATCAAGGGCGATTTCATTAATTCAGTCTTTTTGCAGGTTAAAGTTCACATTCATCAACAAGTTTGAAGAACAGGGGCAATTTTCACAGAAGAAAGAGCTTATAAAAAACATCTTTCTCCTCTTTGTTTCTCAAATTTCTCTCAAAATCCAATTCGCATGTTCCTGAAATTGGCGAATTTGACAAGTCTAAACATATGGATCATTTCTATATAACTTCCTCGAATTAAAATCGTGCGTTTAATTTTTCAGGAATTTTTAACTTCAAAACATTCGTTTTCGAGTTTCTAATTTTCTCAATTTAAAACTTTTTGCATGGTCGAGTAGAGGTTAGATTTTCGCATTTCTAACGTTCTGGGTTGTCTTAGAATCTTTTTCTGGACAAAACCCATATCTCAGATTTTTTGCCGAAAATAACTCTTCAAAAGGTTATTTTTAGCCTCAGCAGGCTATTTTTAGCTTTCCAGAAATCTTGTCAGAACATAGTCAAGTTCACAGTCAACAAGCGAGTTTTTCATAATGCAGTACACTCAGCTCGAATACAGGACCAAATCAGTCCTTACGACTTCATCAGGACAGTTGAGACGAATCTTCATAAAGTGCTGCCAGAAGCAGTCTTAGATCCAGTCAAGATCAGAGGTTTGATTATTCAAAACATTCAGCAGTCCGGGTTATCGGAGGCCGCTTCCATACCTATCTCCATTCATTGTGTTGAGTTCGTGATGTCTTGTATTAAGCATTACAACTCTACTACTCGTGAGATAGTGTCAGTAGATGGACGAGTTATTTGCAATCTCAAGCCTTTAGACGTTGAAAGAAGTTTTGGTATACCTCAGCACCCGAATAGCCTAGTTATTTCTATGGAGCAGTGCGAGCATGCATTCAATGCTGATGTGGACAAGTGCCAGAATAAAATGGCAGAAAGATGGTTAAAGCAAGCGAAGAACAGATTGCCAAACAATGTGGGTCGTGGTGAGTACAAGGATGAGTACTCGATTCTAATTACACTCTTGAATCGTGTCTCAGGTCACTCACATGCTAATGTTTTCCAGCCTTGGATGTATTACATTATTGGTCGCATCATATCTGGGCAGGAGCATTATGACTGGGCATCCTTCATCAGCGATATTATTCACAAGCAGATCACTGGTTTCTTAGTTGCTCATGAATTTCACATGTGTTCTTATCTCGTGTACTTGATCGCTTATTAGGGTTAGTTCCGAGGACTAAACACCATGGGCATTCTCAGTGTTCAGAAAGTCTATCAGTATTATGATCAGCTTGAGTTCACTAAGGCTGAACGTCATTTCAAGCGTGTTCACGAGGCTTTCCTGACTTATACAGTGAGAAACTTGGACCGAGAGTTGCATATTTGTATCTCGGCAGTTGCTAGAGTAGTGATGGATGGTTGGGCGGATTGGTTTATTCAGTTCCCGACATACACCTACATCCGAGTATATGGATTTATAGGAAATCCAACTATGCTTCCACATTATCCTTCGGATAAGACAGTCTTTATGGAGTTCCTGAGGCAGTTGCACGATGTTCATCATCTTTTACGCCGCAAACATAGACCAGCTGCCAACTTTCCTCTTCAATTTGGAATGTATTGGTGCAAGACGGTAGTTGATGCCAAAGTTGCAGGACAGGAGCTTGAGAAATATCATCTCAAGTATCTTGTTGAGGCTCGTGCCTATGATCTTTCAGGTCATTACACAACTCGCCTTGCTAGACATGCATATCATAAGCCTTCTATGGAGGATTATTGGGCAAATTGCGCAAATGATTTTGAGATTCGCAGACGTAGCTACGACCGCTTCTCTCTCTCACAGATTTATGTTTTCTTGTCAGAAGATGTGGGAGGTTTATCAGATGATGAGGGAGAAGTTCTTCCTCAGTTTTTCAGAGAGCAGGTCGACACACAGCCGTTGCCAGCAGTTGATTGGTACGCCAAGGAGTACGCAATGGTAAAGGAGAGGTCAAGTAGAGTTATTCAAAACAGTATACTTTACCTCGACAACAAGAGGACCAGGAGGGTAAGTGTGCCTAGAGCAGAGCCGCCAGTAGTGGTGAATCCTTCACTGCCTTCCTCGTCAAAACCTAAACAGAAGAAGAGGAGTAATCCTCCTAAGAAAGGTCAAGCGCCAAACAATTCAAAAGGCAAGGTGCTTGCCACTAATACACATATGGAGCCTGATAGACAACCTATTACAGAGCCAATTCAGAGGCCAGTTCAAAGTCCGCCAGTGCCTGAGGTTCAGCCTCAAGTTCCTACACCAGTTCCGGAGCAGTCACCAGCCCCAATTCACATTGAATTGGATTTAGACTCCCCATCTCGTAGCAGCGCCTCTACATATTCACTCTCATCACAACCTCCTGTTGTTAGTACAGATCCTTCCAGTAGCATTAGCCGAGATCAATCTTGGATTGAGTCTCAACTGGGACGGAAGAGGAGGCAACCATCCTATGTTCTTAATCATTCAGATTTTGATCAGGCTTAACAGTATGCGCCAGACAAGAGGATCAAGAACATGGTCCACGTGGAGAGGAATACCGATATGGAGATTGTCGTTGAGACTGCTATACCTCCACAGGGGAAGAGTTTGAACGAGTTGGAATCTCAGGACTTTGAAGTTATCACAGTCAACCTTGGTCGTAGCACGCGCCAGACTCAGGTTGATCTCCTACAAGTCGCTACAGATAGTGCCAGGGATAGAATGCTGAAGGACGGAGAAGATAAGGCAGCCTTCAAGGCTGAAATCAGACAGCTTCGTCAGTACATTTCTAGCCTTGTACACAGGCCAGATGCCATTACCACACTCCCGCCAATGCTTGAGCCTCCAGCAGAACAAGGTCAACTTAATCACTTGGTTGCATATGGCAAGCGTTTGGATGAGTGGGAGGAGGAGTTCGTTGCTAGAGGCCATTCTATGCTCACAGAGTTATATCAGTTGTGGTACAATGCACGAGAACTCCATCTACGTCTCCAGGATGAGGAGCAAGACACGGCAATTAACAGACCCCGCAATGAGATTATGATTGCTCACCTGAGTATGGCATATGAATCAGTCACAGATGCAGAGGATAGAGAAGCTATCTACTCTTGGAAAACACTGTTGGTTTTCAAGGCAAAGATAGAGGAGACTATGGCATCAAAGTTGGCTGAGAGTAGAGAGCACGTTACTAGTGCACTCTAGTTTTTGAGGACCTTAGTATCTCGCTTACCGTGTCGATATCAGATTGAGGGTGGTGTGTATGTTGAGCTTACTGATGTACAGTCAGAGCTCCAAGCACTCGCTCATACTATTTTCAATGGGGAGACCGTTGGCTATAAGATTAATCATCTTACAGTCATGTCAGCGTTATTCGATGAAGCAACAAGTAGGGGCGAACTTCAGTCCCAGATCACAGCTGGTGAGGACATGCTGCGCAGGCATAGCATTCTTCGACAGAGTATCAGAGCTCCAGATAGTGATGCAGTTAACAATCTCGTTGAGGGATTGACTGCTCGAGATCACGATCAGTAGACTTCAGTTCCCACCTCTCAGAATAGACTTTATACACAGGGGTTAACTTGGTGTTACCCTTTCAAGTTAACTCGTTGTTTCATCACATGCATATCTATTCTGAGATCAACTTTATTTACTTGGAGTTTCATTTAGGGTTTCCGTTAACTGATGGTAGTGTTCCAGTTAACATGCTTTCAATAAGGACGCGCATGCTTGCACGATTGTCCAATTTTAGATTAGATGTTTCGGTTAACTGATGGTAGTTTTCCAGTTAACTATATAGTTTGCTTTATTAGGGCTTAGCAATAATCTTGCATGCATTGCAAGACTGAAGTTGACTCAAGGTGATTTTAGGGTTCCCTACACCTTTTGATGTCTATAAATAAGAGTTTTTGCTCATTTGTACATAACTTTTGCACGAGAGAGAAATATATGTTGTGCCTACCTTGCCCTCAATATTGCTCGTTTTGTATTTGTTCATGCGTTTTTACTATTATTGTTACACCCCGATTGTATAGCTACTATTGCATAGGATGTATATTGTAAATGTTGAGTCTTTCTGATGAATAAATTGAATTGTTCTTGTAATCAATTGGATGTGTCCTAAATGATTGTCTCATTATCTGATGCTTCTTTTGATGTAAATCTTGAATGAAATTAGCATATTGAGTTATGAAATAATGTTGTTCTAACTTTCTACAATGCTTAATGTATATTACTTTGGTCTTGAGCAAATGACTTCCGTTACCATGTCATGATTTGCAGGAAACAGGTTCGTACCTCGAGACAGAGGAGAGATATCACTCGGGGAAGAACTTGGTCGGGTAAACAGTAATGGATACCAACTGGACATACACACAAACCATAGAACTGAGTAAGCTAAGTCATTGTTCTGGTTAAAGGTAAGTCATCCGTAGGCTTGTCTAGTATCATTAGGAGTCGTGTCTTCTTCTGAATGTGTAAACAAGTGATGCTTGCCAGTATAACCTTATAAGTAATAAGTTCTGGTTAGAGGTGGATATGTGTATTTGTACATATATACATACGAATACGATATGTACAAGTACCCATAAGTACATTCATGTCGATACAAACGTATTAAGCAGATGGATATGCCATACGTGTGTGTCAATATAAATGTATTTAAGGATACTTATACATATAATATATATAAATATATATACAAGTATACATACCCACAGCTAACGTGATGAATGAATTATATATAGTAACGATATCTTGCCTCTGAATTTATACAAATACATATATATACATTTACATGTTTTCATATAAGTATTGATTGAGGCACAGTATATAAACGTATAATGTAAATGAATATATATGTATAGGTATAAAGATAAGTATTTTTATATATTTAATATTATATTAAAATATCAATATAATATAGTTTAAAAATGTATACGATATTATTTAAATTAATAATTTAAATAATTATACAAAAACTATATTATATAAATATTTTAATAGAATATATAAAATATATTTAAATAAAAGAATTTACAAATCAAATGAAATGTAAACTAAACATTTTAAACTTTTTTATAAAATAAGAATGAAAATCATAGAAGAGAATAAAAATCGCGAATTTCTCTAAGAATACTCCAAATCGCGAATTTCTCTAAGGAGACTTCATTGCGTTGAATTTTTAAACTCCAATTCTGAGCCTTCAGCAAATGCGTCACATTTGTATTGAAATTTATTAAACATTATTGAGCAAAATTTGAAATAAAGAACACAGCCGTTAAAAAATGGCGAATGAAAATAGAAAAACGCGCAGGAGATTCGCGCGGTTAGGGCAGACGTTTGGAATCTGTCAAACGGATTCATACTTAGCAAAAGATGGAGGTGGACGCCATTAGAGCAAGGAAAAAGTCTTAAATGAAAACCTGTCATCTAACCCAGCAGCAAAAACGCACCAGAATAAGTGCTGTCGCGTTTTTAACGAACTGAACAATTTCGCATTGAAACAAACACCATTGCTGTCAAAAATGGAGGTCGAAACCCTCACCTTAATGCAACACGTTTCTAGTTTGAAACATTCCTCAGCTTGCTGGCAGTTCTGGCGCCATAGAAGAAGGAAGTCAGTTTTAAAATCAAACCTATAAATACCTGCGTTTGGCACTCATATTCTTACGAATTTACAATCAAGTTTTCCTTGAGCATTTTGTAGCTAAAGAGTGAGTTCGCCTTAGTAAGGAAATTGTTAAGTTTATTCTGTTAATGTGAAGTAATCTCTGAACAAGAGAGCAGTAGTTTGAAATTGCTAGTTTGAAGTAATCTCTGAATAAGAGAGGAGTAATCAGGAATTGCTAGTTTGCTGTGTTGGGTATTTGTTTCAAGAATCAAGCTGAAAGCCATCTGAGTGAAGGCAAGTGAAGGAGCTACCTTCCAAACTTCTGGAAAGCTAAATCAGGCATGCTAAATTCTTACTTTACATATTTTTCTAATATTCCAGAGTAATCTGATAGGTCTCTGAATTATAGTCATGGCTGGAAAGGAAAGAGTTTGATTGTCTGGTAGACTTAGGATTGAATTAAAAAGAATAACAGTTTCTTAAACATGTGATAAGTTGTGATATAAAAAGTATCATGTATGTAGTCTTTTCATGGCTTTTTGTTGTCATTGGTGTACGGTTTACATTACTTAATGGAAAGCAATCTGCGTAGTATTTAATGGCTCTATATAAGGAGCATATGCTTGTGTATAGATAATAGTTACTAGGATTGAATCGAGAATATTTGCAAGTTATATACTACAACTAGATACAAACAACTTAGTCAAGTTATTGTATCCCTAGGATGTGTATATCCTGAATTAGGGCGTCAGTTGTAGTATCTTGTTTAATAGATTCATCATTCCAGTAGTAAGATGTTGTAGGAAGTCTAGGGTACGGACTACCCCGATAGACCAACCTACGCGTAGAATTAAGATAGCCTTAAGTCAAGTTGAACCTGGCTAGTGAATGTGACATATGACCTATGTTCTTCGTTGAACGTAAACACTTTGGCCAAAGTAGTGTAAGGAACCATTTAGTTGTTGTACTACACTGTCAGTTCACCGTGATTCCGAAATACAACCTAGTTTGTGATTTGCCGATAGCACGAAAGCTAGTTTTGTAGAATCACAGCACTATGTCCAGTTGGTAGTCATTAAAGGTTACCCAACCAATCTCTTCTTCGAAGGGAGGGCCGTTCATTGCAAAATGATCGTGCGGGGGACCGCATTATAAGTCCGTGGTTGGCGGAAAAACGCTCGAGTGATGTTTCTCCTCCACGAACACCCGACGGATGATCCAAGACTTGACAGGACGAACTCCTGGACCTTCTTACTTCTATTGGTGTCAAAAGCCTACGGGCTATGTATGTATATTTCTCTTCATGTTTTGTAATTTCATTTGGAATGAAATAGTTTAAAGATGCAAAAGATGTTTCTTATTTATGTTTTGAAAAGAAATTTTTTTAATCAAAATGATATTGTTCTTACTTTTATGTATGAATTGTAAAGTTTTAAATTTATCGTACAAGTGTGATCGTTACATGTGGTATCAGAGCCTAGGTTTAAAACACTAGGAACCTATGAGTCCGCCAATTTTCCTCAGTCCAACATTATCTAATGTTGTGAAGTTCTTGTGACAGGATGGTACGCGTACGATTAACAGCCAGGAAGACTGTAGTCGGTAACGAACGATACCTGAAAGCCAAGAAGGAAAATGAGGCCATCACTAGAACTATCCTAGGAACCAATCAAGAAAATGCAATTTGGTTAAGTGACACAGAAACTGTCAGTCATGCTCTCTCCCGTATCAATGAAGTAAAGGGTAGACTGAAGATGGAAGCTGCTTTCAACCTCCTACCCAACACTTCTCCGGGAAAATCTGATTCCTTACCATTATCGAGGGACATGCCTTCCGAGGAAAGCACGAGCCCAGCATTCATTTTCCAGGATCCTAGAGTTCTTCCGTTGGCCGAGGTCATAACCATTTCTTCCAGTGATGAGTCAGTGGGATACACTCCAAGGACTCCACCAGTTGAGAATGATCCTCACTATCAAATGATGGATCCTATTGTTGATGAGCACCATATCAACAACACTCTTAACTATGTAGCCGAAGATAAATCTGAAGGATATTATCCTTTTTGGGATAGAGAAGAGCAGATGAGAGATGAAGAAAAAGATAGATTTCAGCAATACTCTCAATCTGTAGGATATACTCCTCTTAGTTATGCTTCTGAGAGTGAATCTGAGGGATATTCACCTCTTGACTATCTTAATAGTCATTCTATGTAATCGATGGATGTTGAAATCCTTTTGAATAAATAAAAATTCTGTGTTTATTAAAATTTGTGTATACTTCAAAACTTGCTTTGCAAATCGTGTGTTTATATCTTGAAAGCTTTTATGTTTTCCATTTTATCATAAGTTAAAGAATCTAACTTAGATAAGATATCAGGTATAAATCAATCATAAAATCATGGTGAAAACTTACGAAAGGATGCGTAACAAACCTGGTACAAGCAAGGATGATGAACAAAGAGACATAGGAGTTCAAGCAACCCTAGACTTGATTCTAGCAAGGTTGTCCAATATTGAGAGTGAAAGAGAAAGGGATAAGTTGGAAAAAGAGTTAAACATTGATAACACAGAAGCTGTAAGTTCTTCTCACAGACGTAATGAAGTTAACCACCATGAAAGAGAGAAATCACCAACCAACTCCGCCGAAAGAAATAGAAAGATAATTTCTACTGAGCTGTCAAGGGACATAAAAAAGATAATACCACCTAAGTTTGATGGTAGTGCGGGAGGTGATGAAGCAGAAATTTGGCTGGTCCAAATGGAAAAATACTTTGAAATAAGGAATTATGACGAAGTAACAAAGGCAGCTTGGGGAGCCTACCAATTAGCAGGGGAAGCCTCAAATTGGTGGATGAACAAGAAATTAGAGTTGGATATAAGTTCTTGGAAATTAACATGGGGAGAATTTGTGGAAATCTTCCGTAAGCGGTGGTTGCCACAACTATTCTATGATCAGAAACTTTCTGATTTTCAAGAATTAAAACAAGGAACTATGTCAGTACATGAATACTGGGAAAAGTTCACTAGACTCCTTTGTTATGTTCCGATTTACCATAAGGATGAACGATTCCGCATCAGGAAGTTCATACTTGGGCTAAATGGCAAAATTGGTGGTGAAGTACACATGCATGGTCCAACTACCATGGACTTAGTCTATGAAAAAGCTATAAAGCAGGAGCAGAAACTCAAAGCTGATTCTCATCGTCAAGAGAAAAAGGAGCAAAAGAAGGATAGCGAGGCTATGGCCAAACAAACTCCAAAGAAGGATGAACCTGTTCGAGAAGCTGCTAAGTCAAAAGGAAAGAGATCTCGCTTCGGTGGGAAAGATTTCCGTAAGGATCAGAAAAGAAGCAACTTCAATAGTGGAAACACTAACAAGTTCAATGAAGGAAACAATAAATCTGGAGAGACTTCCGGAAGAAAAGGACCACCTACAGGATGTTTCATATGCAAAGGTGATCATTATGCTAGGGAATGTCCAAACAAAACTTCTGGGAATTCCTTGCCTTCTCAAAAGGCTATGTTCCAGCAAAGGATCCATGCAGCGGTTGATGATAGGCAAGCTGACTATCAAATAACGCCCATCGAAACTACAGGTAAATTATTTGGTTTACCTATCTCAGTTCTTATAGATACTGGTGCAACTGAAAGTTTTGTTTCTCCTAGTATAACCAATAAATTGTCTAGAAAGGCTGGGCACATGGCTACATCATGGAATGTAGAATATGCTAATAGTACAAGAGCAAAGGTGGACCAATGTCTCTTTGAGGCTAACTTAGAATTGCCTAGTTTCACCACTGAAGTCAATCTTTATGTCACACCATTAGGATCCTATGACGTCATCTTAGGAATGAATTGGTTGTGGAGACATAGAGCCATAGTTGACTGTGAATCTAAAACAGTTAAATGTTTGGATGACTATGGAAATCAAGTAAATCTTCAAGGGATACCTAAAGAGGTTAAAATTAGACAAATCTCAGCAATGCAATTGCTAAGAGCCAAAAAGAAAGGATGCAAACTTTTTGCAGTGAAGATTGAAGAATTAGGTGACCCCGATGATGAAAGTACACAAGAGATTGAAGATGGAGAAATTGATGAATCAGGAATCTCAGATATGGAGAAATATCCGGTTTTAAGAGAATATGCTGATGTATTTCCTGAGGAATTACCTGGTTTACCCCCTAAAAGAGTCTTTGACTTTTCTATAGACATAATTCCTGGATCCGAACCTGTATCCAAGGTACCATATAGAATGACTACTACAGAATTAGCAGAACTCAAGGCACAGCTAGATGAGTTGCTGACTAAAGGACTGGTAAGACCAAGTGTATCACCGTGGGGAGCACCTGTAATCTTCGTCAAGAAGAAAGATGGAACAATGCGGCTATGTATTGATTACCGTATGCTTAACAAAGCTACGATAAAGAACAAGTATCCACTACCTCGAATTGATGATTTGTTTGATCAAGTCAGAGGAGCAGCCGTATTTTCTAAAATTGATCTAAGATCCGGATATCACCAGCTTAGAGTTAAGGATGAGGATATCTATAAAACCGCCTTTAGAACTCGGTACGGACATTATGAATTCACAGTACTGCCATTTGGTTTGACAAATGCACCTGCAGCATTTATGAACCTTATGAATAGTGTATTCAGAGATTACTTGGATAAATTTGTGTTGGTATTTCTAGATGACATTTTAATCTATTCTAGAAATGAAGAAGAACACAACAGGCACTTAGGAATGGTTCTACAACGGTTGCGTGAGCATAAGTTGTATGGAAAACTATCCAAGTGTACCTTCTTCCAACGTAAAGTGCATTACTTGGGACATGTAATTTCAGCCGAGGGAATTGAAGTTGATCCAGCTAAGATCGCAGCAATAACTCAGTGGCCTGTACCTAAGAATGTACCTGAAGTGAGAAGTTTTATGGGATTAGCAGGTTATTATAGGAAGTTTGTTGAAAACTTCTCCAAAATTGCTTTTCCTATAACTTCCCTACAGAAAAAGGGAAAAAGATTTGACTGGAATGAGAAGTGTCAAAAGGCATTTGACCTACTCAAAGAAAAATTAACTACCGCACCAATCCTGAAAGTGTCGGATCCTGAAAGGAGTTTCACAGTTGTCACTGATGCTTGCGGAGAAGGACTTGGTGGAGTACTTATGCAAGATAATCAAGTAATTGCTTATGAGTCAAGAAAGCTGAAACCTTATGAGATAAATTATGCTTCGCATGATTTAGAGTTGGCAGCTGTCGTTCATGCATTGCGAATGTGGAGACACTATTTGCTTGGGAAACCCTTTGAGTTGAAAACTGATCACAATGGTTTAAAATACCTTTTTACTCAACCTAATCTAAATGCCAGGCAGAGGAGATGGTTGGAGTTGATCGCTGATTATGATTTCAATATCAGCTACATCAAAGGAAAAGAAAACAGGGTTGCTGATGCATTAAGTCGAAGACGCCATATAGCTTCTATTGTTGCAATTCATACTGATTTTAAAGATCAAGTGCTCCAGAAATGTGCAGAAGATGAGTATTATATGCAAGTTAAGCAAGCACTCAAGGAGAATCCGGAAGATTCAAGGTATGATGGTTTCAAATTTGAACCAAATGGAATGCTTAGGTATAAAGGAAGGATGTATGTACCTAACATAAGCAACTTAAGAAATTTAGTGTGGAAAGAAGCACATGAGGCTCCATATTCTGGTCATCCAGGAGTAACAAAAATGATGGCCGATGTAAAGCCATTATATTTCTGGAAAGGAATGAAAGGAGATGCTGCTAATTATGTTGCAAAATGCCTAGAATGTCAACGAGTAAAAGCTGAGCATCATCACCCAGCCGGTTTGCTATACCCTCATGATATTCCAGAGTGGAAGTGGCAAGTGATAAGTATGGATTTTGTGCAAGGATTACCTATGTCCAGAAATAAGCACAATACCATACTAGTAGTGGTTGATAGGCTGACTAAAGTGGCTCACTTTATACCTGGAAATCTAACTGATGGAGCACCAATTATTGCAAGGAAATTTGTGCAAGAAGTATTCAGATTGCATGGAATACCTGAAAAGATTATTTCTGACAGGGATGCAAGAATTACTTCTAGGTTTTGGCAAACCTTATTTTCTGCACTCGGAACTCAGCTAAATATCAGCTCAGCATATCATCCGGAAACGGATGGGCAAACTGAAAGAGTAAATCAAGTTTTAGAAGACCTACTTCGGGTATATTGCATGGATCAGCAATATAAGTGGGAAGACTATTTACCTTTAGTTGAATTTGCCTACAATAATTCATACCATTCTGCAATCAAAATGGCTCCGTTTGAAGCCTTGTATGGTCGAAAGTGTCGAACTCCGATAAGTTGGGATAAACTTGAGGATCGAGTAAGTCTTGGACCTGTAATGTTAGCAGAAATGGAAGAACAAGTAAAGAATATAAAGCAAAGGTTAGCCGAAGCTAACAGTCGACAAAAGAGTTATGCTGATGCAAAGAGAATACCTCGAAATTTTGCCATAGGTGATAAGGTTTTGTTGAGAGTCAAACCTCATAAAAGCTCCATAAAATTTGGAAAGTCATCCAAATTAGCTCCACGATATGTAGGACCCTTCGAGGTTTTAGAAGAAGTAAACCCAGTAGCCTATCGAATTGCATTACCACCTGCTCTTGCTCGAATGCATAATGTCTTCCATGTGTCCTACCTTAAGAAGTATATACCAGGTGATAACCATGTTATTGATTGGACTGCTTTACAGGTAAAGGATCCCGGGGTAGTAATGCTCGAGCCCATTAAGGTGCTTGAAGTCCGCAAGCTACGCTTACGGAACAGAGAAGTCTCTCAATGTAAAGTCCAGTGGGATCAATATACTGAGGACTCAGCTACCTGGGAAGACTATGAGGAAATCCGGAGGAAATTTCCTGACATTCTTGAAGCATTCAAGAATGGTGAATAAAGTAGTGTTATGTTTGTTTTTATGCTTAAAATAATACCTTGTTCATCGGGGACGATGAATCATAAGGGGGGGAGTATGTTACACCCCGATTGTATAGCTACTATTGCATAGGATGTATATTGTAAATGTTGAGTCTTTCTGATGAATAAATTGAATTGTTCTTGTAATCAATTGGATGTGTCCTAAATGATTGTCTCATTATCTGATGCTTCTTTTGATGTAAATCTTGAATGAAATTAGCATATTGAGTTATGAAATAATGTTGTTCTAACTTTCTACAATGCTTAATGTATATTACTTTGGTCTTGAGCAAATGACTTCCGTTACCATGTCATGATTTGCAGGAAACAGGTTCGTACCTCGAGACAGAGGAGAGATATCACTCGGGGAAGAACTTGGTCGGGTAAACAGTAATGGATACCAACTGGACATACACACAAACCATAGAACTGAGTAAGCTAAGTCATTGTTCTGGTTAAAGGTAAGTCATCCGTAGGCTTGTCTAGTATCATTAGGAGTCGTGTCTTCTTCTGAATGTGTAAACAAGTGATGCTTGCCAGTATAACCTTATAAGTAATAAGTTCTGGTTAGAGGTGGATATGTGTATTTGTACATATATACATACGAATACGATATGTACAAGTACCCATAAGTACATTCATGTCGATACAAACGTATTAAGCAGATGGATATGCCATACGTGTGTGTCAATATAAATGTATTTAAGGATACTTATACATATAATATATATAAATATATATACAAGTATACATACCCACAGCTAACGTGATGAATGAATTATATATAGTAACGATATCTTGCCTCTGAATTTATACAAATACATATATATACATTTACATGTTTTCATATAAGTATTGATTGAGGCACAGTATATAAACGTATAATGTAAATGAATATATATGTATAGGTATAAAGATAAGTATTTTTATATATTTAATATTATATTAAAATATCAATATAATATAGTTTAAAAATGTATACGATATTATTTAAATTAATAATTTAAATAATTATACAAAAACTATATTATATAAATATTTTAATAGAATATATAAAATATATTTAAATAAAAGAATTTACAAATCAAATGAAATGTAAACTAAACATTTTAAACTTTTTTATAAAATAAGAATGAAAATCATAGAAGAGAATAAAAATCGCGAATTTCTCTAAGAATACTCCAAATCGCGAATTTCTCTAAGGAGACTTCATTGCGTTGAATTTTTAAACTCCAATTCTGAGCCTTCAGCAAATGCGTCACATTTGTATTGAAATTTATTAAACATTATTGAGCAAAATTTGAAATAAAGAACACAGCCGTTAAAAAATGGCGAATGAAAATAGAAAAACGCGCAGGAGATTCGCGCGGTTAGGGCAGACGTTTGGAATCTGTCAAACGGATTCATACTTAGCAAAAGATGGAGGTGGACGCCATTAGAGCAAGGAAAAAGTCTTAAATGAAAACCTGTCATCTAACCCAGCAGCAAAAACGCACCAGAATAAGTGCTGTCGCGTTTTTAACGAACTAAACAATTTCGCATTGAAACAAACACCATTGCTGTCAAAAATGGAGGTCGAAACCCTCACCTTAATGCAACACGTTTCTAGTTTGAAACATTCCTCAGCTTGCTGGCAGTTCTGGCGCCATAGAAGAAGGAAGTCAGTTTTAAAATCAAACCTATAAATACCTGCGTTTGGCACTCATATTCTTACGAATTTACAATCAAGTTTTCCTTGAGCATTTTGTAGCTAAAGAGTGAGTTCGCCTTAGTAAGGAAATTGTTAAGTTTATTCTGTTAATGTGAAGTAATCTCTGAACAAGAGAGCAGTAGTTTGAAATTGCTAGTTTGAAGTAATCTCTGAATAAGAGAGGAGTAATCAGGAATTGCTAGTTTGCTGTGTTGGGTATTTGTTTCAAGAATCAAGCTGAAAGCCATCTGAGTGAAGGCAAGTGAAGGAGCTACCTTCCAAACTTCTGGAAAGTTAAATCAGGCATGCTAAATTCTTACTTTACATATTTCTCTAATATTCCAGAGTAATCTGATAGGTCTCTGAATTATAGTCATGGCTGGAAAGGAAAGAGTTTGATCGTCTGGTAGACTTAGGATTGAATTAAAAAGAATAGCAGTTTCTTAAACATGTGATAAGTTGTGATATAAAAAGTATCATGTATGTAGTCTTTTCATGGCTTTTTGTTGTCATTGGTGTACGGTTTACATTACTTAATGGAAAGCAATCTGCGTAGTATTTAATGGCTCTATATAAGGAGCATATGCTTGTGTATAGATAATAGTTACTAGGATTGAATCGAGAATATTTGCAAGTTATATACTACAACTAGATACAAACAACTTAGTCAAGTTATTGTATCCCTAGGATGTGTATATCCTGAATTAGGGCGTCAGTTGTAGTATCTTGTTTAATAGATTCATCATTCCAGTAGTAAGATGTTGTAGGAAGTCTAGGGTACGGACTACCCCGATAGACCAACCTACGCGTAGAATTAAGATAGCCTTAAGTCAAGTTGAACCTGGCTAGTGAATGTGACATATGACCTATGTTCTTCGTTGAACGTAAACACTTTGGCCAAAGTAGTGTAAGGAACCATTTAGTTGTTGTACTACACTGTCAGTTCACCGTGATTCCGAAATACAACCTAGTTTGTGATTTGCCGTAGCACGAAAGCTAGTTTTGTAGAATCACAGCACTATGTCCAGTTGGTAGTCATTAAAGGTTACCCAACCAATCTCTTCTTCGAAGGGAGGGCCGTTCATTGCAAAATGATCGTGCGGGGGACCGCATTATAAGTCCGTGGTTGGCGGAAAAACGCTCGAGTGATGTTTCTCCTCCACGAACACCCGACGGATGATCCAAGACTTGACAGGACGAACTCCTGGACCTTCTTACTTCTATTGGTGTCAAAAGCCTACGGGCTATGTATGTATATTTCTCTTCATGTTTCGTAATTTCATTTGGAATGAAATAGTTTAAAGATGCAAAAGATGTTTCTTATTTATGTTTTGAAAAGAAATTTTTTAATCAAAATGATATTGTTCTTACTTTTATGTATGAATTGTAAAGTTTTAAATTTATCGTACAAGTGTGATCTTTACAATTATGATGAATTGTTATGCCACATAGGGTTTCATGCAATTATAATGGTGAATTCTTTCCTTAGTTAGATCAAATCTGTTTTGTGTTCAATAAACTTGTCCAGATTGAGCTGATAGTTGTGCCACCTTGCCTTCAAGTTGAGAATCTGTATTCAGTTTATCGTATATTGTTGTTTCCAATAAACTTGTTTAGATTGAGCTGATAGATGTGCCACCTTGCCTTCAAGTTGAGAATCTACACTTGTTTATCGTCAGATAGTCATCCTTCCTCCGTTTCCTCATGCTCTGTTTTCTTGAGGAAACTGGATAGATTTTAAGTAATTAAGTCTAGTTGTAGTTAGTAGTTTGCGAAACCAAAAAATACTCAGCTGCAACGTATATAGTTTTCGAGAAAGCCTTGTACCTCTACAACTGAAACAAAAAGACAGGAAATAGTTTAGTTTACTTTCCTTTCCAAAGTACTTTTGTCAAGCACGAGGGAGATTCCCCTCCTAATTTGAAGAGCACTCATTGCGTAGTGTGCATAGTTGTCTGTACCAACTCTTACTCCAGAGGTGCTAGTTGTTACGCCAACATGATTTTTTAAGCATTTATCCTTCGCATGTAGTTAAAAAAATTGGATATTGGAGGGATAAGTTTACAAAATCTCTTATTGAGCCTTAATTCTAACTTCTACCTTTAGGCAAGAGGCTACAAGGTACAAAATAAAGTTATTGTGTGGCTCAATGAAGAAGTTGTGATGTGGAGGGATAAATTTATCTACACTTAAAAGTGTTCTGATCATAAAATGACAATGAGAAATAGTAATTGACAGTTGTGACCTATTGCACCTCATCCAGGTGGATATTTGATGTCAAAATTGGAAGTGCCCCATACACTCCAGATTTCAGCATCATCTTGAAGAGCTCAGAAAACTGGACTCAACGCAACTTGAACGAGCAAAAAAGGAGTTTGTATGTCAAAGTTATGGCCAATCTAAGTTTAGTCAAACAGATACTTGAGGCCCATCAGAAAGGCAAAAAAATTGATCGATTCATAATCGATCGAAATCAGCGTCAAAATGAAGAGCTCGTTGACACAATCCCGACGCCGCTCATTTCGTAGAAAATGGACCTCATACGACGAAGATACAACCAGTCAAAGTTGAAGGTTGACTGGATGCTGACGTGGCAAGTGCAGGTGATGTGGCAAGAATGTGGATCTCCGTCACTAAATTCATGTACCAACACTACACCATGCTTTATTTTTGAGAAATAAAGTGGTGGACGTTTATTTTATTTCAAAAAATCCATTTTGTGGGATTCCAAGTGGATTTTGTGGGATCCCAAGCGGATTTGGTGGGATCAGATTTTGTGGGATCCCAAGTGGATTTGGTGGGATTTAAAGGCAATGGATTAAACCAAATCTCCTAAAAATTAAAAAATTAACCCCTTTAAAACAATAATGAATAAGCGTGAATTTATAACTAAAATAACCTTTAATGGTTATTAAATAAAAGACAAAATAATCTAATGAATAAAAACAAACACCCAAACCAATATAGCCTGTGAATGAAAAATGATAAGGGCTTAAAAAACAAATTAAAATGGTTTTTAATGGGGATTGTTATCGTTTTATTTGTAAAATAATGGGGGGTTGGTTAAATCCTAACCTTAAAGGGGAAAATTACAAATTTTATGGTTTTAGCCATAAGGGGCAATTTTTTTCTATAAAAAGGGGGTGAGAGTGCAAGTGTATTCATTCAAAATTCAATTTATGCTTTGTGAAGAATGGTGAGAGAGAATTCCTAGGAGATAAGGGAATTGAGGTTAGGACTTTGATAGTGAATTGTAATCTTTGAGCATTTGGAGCTTGCAGTCAAGCTTGTTGTACTTGTGTAAGAGGACTTTTGTAATTCATTATCGTCTAAGAGCTGTGAGGAGACTTGTATCAGTTGAAGCCTTATAATTGTTTCTAGAGTATAATCAAGGATCGGTCGCTCTGTTGGAGAGGGACCTGGAGATGTAGCCATCTTGGCGAACTCCGTTATCAACTTGTGTTTTTGTCTTCTCTCTCTTTTCTCTCTTCTCTTCACTTTAATTTGGTTATGTTTATCTATGAGTTTTAATTATGTTTAGAAAACCTTCAGTTTAATCATTGTAAGAGTTATTATTCACGTGCAACAGTCCTAGATCCTAATTTCAGAACTTTCAATGGTAAAGTCCTTTTCGCGCATGTTTTGTCATGACCATTCATCAAATTGATTAACTAAAGCTGATTTACGCTAAAAAACTCATGAGGGACCACCTATTGTTTAGGTATAAAATAGGCCAACCTGCTTTGCCTAAAACAAGGAAACAAGTTAAAAACAAGTTCCCTTCCTATGTATACATTATAAAACTCATTGTTTCTCATCTCAACTGCTGAGCAGCATTCCAAAGCAGAAAAACGAACATTCAACAGAAGGAATACCAGCAATCTTTTAGGTGACAAAGGAAACAAGGAGAAGCATGCTTGAGAATTGTGAGGCAGTGATTTAGGTGACATAAGAGGTCAAGAAGCAAGCATGCAGCAACCAGAACAGTTTCCAATATCAAGGGGCAAAAAAAGGTGTGCTTCACTGGTGGTAACAAACTTTCTCACACATGCTTAAATGGTGTGCCTAAAGGGAGAAACAATTTGGTGAGTGACATTTATATCTGAAATAGGCAGCTTGTAGACATTCAAGAGAAACACACTGAAAAGAGGTGCCTAACTTGTAAACAAGTTCCTTTTGGTGGGAACATTGCCTGATGTGCATGCCTCAACAACCTAACACTTCATTTAAAGTGGGAAGAGTAGATGCGAGGCACACCTATGAGTGTTTAGTCATCACTTAAATGTCATAGGTGAAGCAAAAGCGCACCTAGGGCTATTTGATGATACTTTAGTGGCACAACTAATCAAAAATGGAGCCAATATGCTTGTAAGTGGCAAGGACACCTAGTATGACCACCTAATAGCCATGAATAGCATGCTTAAGTAGCATATCTCCATAATAAAAGCGCCTTGGAGTAGTTTCAACGTAGATTCAGCAAAGGTAAGTAAAATTGGCAAGACAAACATAAGTGACAAGCACCTTCAAAATGCATGCTTAAGTAGAGAATAAAGTGCCTTAGTTAGTTGTGAGCAACATTTTAAAGGTACAAAAGACTGAAATGCCCACCTTCGAGGTAGTTGAAACATGTCTTAAGTGACACAATTCATGTAAATAAGCCCCTAAGTCATCATTAATTGGAAAACATGCCATTGAAGAGTACCTCGCTGAGGAAATCAACGAGCTTAGGTAGCACATGCAACCATTTGGCACACCTGGGGCTTAAAGAGGGGGATTAAGTGACAAAACAAAGGTAAAAGCATGCCTATCCGTTTAGGAGTCAAGCAGTGATCAACAGTTGAGTGACAAGCCTACCAAAAAGGGGCACCTAGCTCCAAACCACAATCATTTAAGTTGTGAATACACCAACAATAAGTGTTAGTGTGAAAAGAGGTATTATCAAACTAGTTAGCTTTTACCCTACTTAGTAGAGTCCTATTCACATTACACTTAGTTCACTTAGAGGTTATCTAGACTTTTGTCTCACCTCATGTAGACTCACCAAGTGTTCCAACACTTGTCCATAGAGTCCTACACTTGTTTCATACTTTGAGGGGTATTTAGAGTTTGAATCCTACCTTCTCACCTCTTCATCCTTGCTTTTGTAAGCTATGATGTACCCTTAAGGTATCAAAACTGACTTTTGATTTTTCTGTTAAATTCTGAAAAAAAAAAAAAAATTGGTGCCAACGACAATTCCGAAAATTTCAAGAAATTGCATAAAACAATAATGGAAGGGAAATTGCGTAAATAATTGAAAACACAACAATCTTTATTTATTTAGAACAAACCCATAAGCCAAAATGCAACAGTTTGAAACCTAGGTTTTTACACAGCAGTCACGAGTCACGACAATCAGATGCAAGGACACGATGCTTCAATTTGCTCAATTTTCACCTTGGTTTTGATGCTGATGTGTTGAATGATGCTAGACGCCTCCACACAAGGAAGTTGCAGCCTTCAAATCAAAGTGTTTTGCCTCCTATCTCCCACATGCTTCTTCCCATGTCTTGTATGGCCTTCTAGACTCCCATGTGCCAAATTAAATGCCTTTTTTGCTGTTTGAAAACCTTGGTTTCTCTTGCAGATCTGTACGTCTTGGCTTGGAGAAGAATCATTGTCAATTACAAACTCAAACACTCTCCTTGTGCCTCCTAAATAGTATGGCCTGTTGCAATACTGAAAATGGCTTCTGTCTGATTCAAACTTGCTAGTGTAAATTGTAAATGCTGAAAGAAACTGCTAAGTAAATCTGTGAGATGCTCTAATGATGACCTCTAATGGAGACCATTCAATCTAGAACCCTTGGACGGTCTTCACGCCTGTAGATCCTGTCCTAATCGAGGGTTTTCATCCTTTGATCAGCTTGAAGCTTCAAACCTCTTGCTCAGCCATTGTTTTATAAATAATATCTTGGATGATGAAAACAATGTTCTTTCCTCTCTTTATGCCTTCTCCAAATCCAACACCCAAGTTAGGGTTTCTCCTTTTCAATAAATAAAATATTAATATTTCTCCATCTCAAAATCCCACGTCAATTTGGCTTGCACAGTAATTTAATATTTTATATTGTCTTGAAAAGCACCCCCTTCACTTGAATATTAATAAAGTGACATAAAATGCATTCTTTTAATAGTCACTTTATTACTTTATTTAACGGCCAAGTTATAAAGTACTTTATCAAAGTAACTTTATAACATTAAATTAATAAGTCACTTCAATAATAGAATACCATTAAAGTAGCGTGACTTAATAATTCAATAACTCCTTGGAAAAGTCTAGCAATAATCTCGAGATTTTCCTGTTACCATTACCAACTATAGGTGTGTCATCACAAAGCCTGATATTCCTTACTATAAATAGCAAGTATCAATGGTGAACTCCTTAAATGCCTTCGAACGGCCAACAGAATGCTAGAACACTAAGTTGAATAAGCCGGAATGAAACATCACACCTACTAAAGAGCCTGAATCTCCCCAATGGGTCCCCTAAATGTCTCGCTAGCCTACAGGAACCGTAGTCATAAACTAATCCCAAACCACTAGCTAGAAAGGGGACATTACAGTCCGCCCTCTTTGAAATTGCTTGTCCTCAAGCAATCTCAACTCCTAATGCTGCAAAATGCCCTCATTCTCCCATGTTACATCCTCAATACTTGTTGACCTCCGCTATGCGACTCCGATATAAACTTCACCTAGCTGAAGAGGGTAAAGTAACTCCCCATGACAGCCTTCTTGTATCACACCCCTTTGTGGGTGTACACCACCTGGATCCCAAGGATACCACCTACCTCCAGATGACTCCTATTGCACCAATCTAACCACACCAAGTATACCACATCGTCCAAGGTCAGCCCCCTATATCATGTGTCCTGTAAACATGATCATCCTGTAGAAGTAGCGTTGAATACCTGCAAGGTTTGTCCTCTTTATTTGCAGAAAGAGACACCTCATACCAATTGTCCATCTCACACATGTGTGCCTTATGCATCGTAGTCAAATCAGATGTTGGTGGGCTGAAAGTAAAGTTATATGCACATCGCACAATGCACACACTATGGAATGTATCCATAAGCCCTAACTGTAGTCTCGATCCACAACTAGGATCCCAAGTCCTATGATTTTCACCCGATTCCACACAGAGAACAAAAGAAGGGCCATCATCCAACTCAAAGAGTGGATTATCATAAGTCACATCAGCATTATCCTCAAACAATGGATTAACGACAAATTGTACACTATCTTCTTGCTGATCTTAGTTACCTCTCTCTGAATTTTTGGGACAATGAACAGAACCACTCCTCCTGAAAGTGGTCTCGCTCCTCCATCACTTGTTCAATTTCTTTTCCTTTCCCTCTACTCTTCTTCCCACTAAAGGAGATGACACGTAGACTACCTTTACACATTCCCCTCAACACATATTTCCTATCATCAACTGCAAATTTCATTTCCATTATGCACAAGTTGAGGAAAAACTCACCAATTGCATGAAGCCACTTCATGCCTAAGACCACATCCATCTCACCCATGTTGACGACATAATAATCAGCTTGGAATTCGTAATTATTCAGCTGCAAGGTGAGATTAAGAATCCTCCTTGTACAAGTGAGAGTGAAACCATCTGCTATTCTCACCCTGAACACCTCAAAATCCTCTATCTGAAGTCCGCACCTGGCAAACAATCCCTCATCAATGTAGTTATGAGTGGCTACTGTATCAAGCAAAGTGATCACATGATGCCCGCGCAAGACTCCTCTGATTCTAAATGACCCCTCTCTTTGGACACTAGAGAGTTGTGCCAGAGGGGATAACTTTGTTAAGTTTACTTCTGACTCTTCGGATGTTCTTCCTATCTCACTGTCCTCCAAATCAGATCCCTGTTCAGAATTTTTAGAATTGATTTCATCAACATAAAAATATTCCATCTGATTTGCATGACCTTGCACAGAACACTTACGATCCCAATTCCAAGGCCCTTTGCATTTGAAGTATAATTTCCACCTCCTCAAGTCGTTTATGGTATCATCATTAAATTTTTGTGGTGGTTTCCTTTGCGGATTTGCAACTTGATGTTGACTCCCATCTCTTGGAGTAATTGTTTTAGGCGGAAACTGCCTTTTTGGGGCAACAAGCTCCATGTGTCGTGCCTTCTTCATCACGGCCTGCAATGAAGGTGGATCAAAAGCCTTGATCCATCCACTTAAGGGTTCTAAAAGACCCTCACTGAAAAGTACCACCAATCTCCTCTCTGATATACCAATGACCATCACTGATAACCGTTGGAACTCTGAGATATAAGCCTCTAGTGACCCAACTTGCTTAAGCTATGCAAGTTCTCAGAAGAAAACTTTTGGATCTCTCTTGTCAAATCATTCAATGAGTTTGTTAGTGAACTCATCATAAGATATGATTGACTTGTGTCCCAACGTCACTAATCCATGGTACCACCACTCATGAGCTATGCCATCCAAATGTAGCATGGCAAACCTGATTGCCTCTTCCGCAGGCATGGGCCTCAAGGCTAGAAAGTTATCTAACTTTTGAACCCAGGCATGCGTTGTACAACAATGGCCACCATCAAAATGCTCCAATGTAATTTTTCTCACTGCCTGCTCGAGATCCCTGGTACCCTATGGTGCTCTAGTCTCTAGCTTGCCAACTACCACTGCCTTTTGTCTCCTCTAGTTTAGGAATTGGTCAAATGTCAACATGTTCCTAATGTCGAGAGGAAGTGAAATATACTCTATATGGCTGGCCCTAACCTCATCGGCCATGGTCATTGACTACTCAGAAGGTTGTTCCTAACGAACTTGAGCCTCAACCCTGCATGTAAAAGTACACTACAAGGGCCTAGATGTGGAGTTGAGTGAAACCCTTAGCTTGTCCTCAGGTTGTGTATTAGAACTACCAAGATTATCAAGACGTTTTGTATAACTAGGAGTAGGAACCGGGTTCATCTTGTGCAAGAATTCAACCAACATATCCATCATAGTATCAAATTTCCACTCTCTCCTGGCATTTGTGCTAATGGAACTAGCATTCAACCAACATATACTTCAATTTGCTCAATTTTCACGTTGGTTTTGATGTTGATGTGTTGAATGATGCTAGACACCTCCACACAAGGAAGTTGCAGCCTTCAAATCAAAGTGCTTTTCCTCCTATCTCCCACGTGCTTCTTCCCATGTCTTGTACGGCCTTCTAGACTCCCACGAGCCAAATTAAATGCTTTTTTTGTTGTTTAAAAACCTTGGTTTCTCTTGTAGATCTGTACGCCTTGGTTTGGAGAAGAACCACTGTCAATTACAAACTCAAATACTCTCCTAGTGCCTTCTGAATAGTACGACCTGCTGCAATACTAAAAATCACTTTTTCCTTATTCAAACTTGCTGATGTAAATTGTAAACGCTGAAAGAAACTACTAAGTAAATTTGTGAAATGCTCTGATAATGACCTCTAATGGAGACCATTCAATCTAGAACCCTTGGACGGTCTTTCACACCTATAGATCCTATCCTAATTGAGGGTTTTCATCCTCTAATCAGCTTGAAGCTTCAAACCTGCAAACCTCTTGCTCAGCCATTGTTTTGTAAATAATATCTTGGATGATGAAAAAAATGTTCTTTCCTCTCTTTATGCCTTCTCCAAATCCAACACCCAATTTAGTGTTTTGCCTTTTCAATAAATAAAATATTAATATTTCTCCATCTCAAAATCCCATGCCAACTTGGGTTGCACAATAATTTAATATTTTATCTTTTTCCTTGAAAAGCGCCCCGTTCACTTAAATATTAATAAAGTGACTTAAAATGCATTCTTTTAATAAAGTTGCTTTTTTGCTTTATTTCACGGCCAAGTTATAAAGTACTTTATCAAAGTAACAATATAACATTAAATTAATAAGTCACTTTAATAGTAGAATATCATTAAAGTAATGTGACTTAATAATTCAATAACTCCTTGGAAAAGTCTAGCAATAATCTCCCAAGACTGTCCTTTCACCACTACCAATTGTGGGTGTGCCGTCACAGAGCCTGATATCACTTATTATAAATAGTAAGTATCAATGGTGAACTCCTTAAATACCTTCGAACGGCCAACCAAATGCTAGAACACTAAGTTGAATAAGCCAAAATGTTACACCCCAATTGAATAGCTACTACTGCATAGGAAAATGCATTGTAATGATTGAATCTTTTAGATAAATAAAACATGTTCTTGTTATCAAATGAATGTGTCCTATTTAAATGATTGTCTCATTTGTCTGATACTTCTATTGATGTAATTCTTGAATAAATGTCGCATGTAATTTCTGGAATAATGTTTATTCTAACTTTTAAGATGTTTTATGTATACTATCTTGTTGTGACGATATGACTTTTGTTGTCATGTCATGGTGTGCAGGTAAGAGGACCATTCCTCCAGGCAGAGGAGAAATATCACTCGGGGAGGAGCTTGGTCAGGTAAACAATAACGGGTACCAAATGAGCAATACACACACACCCCTTAGACTGAGTAAGCTAAGTCAGTTTGTCAAGTTAAGGGTAAGTCATCTGTAGGCTTGTATGTTGACATTAGGAGTCTTGTTTACTTCTGAATGCATGTATAAGTGATGCTTAACTATATAACTATGATATTACATTACTCGTTAGGAGGTGGGCATGTATACATGTATATAGTATATACAAGTATCCGTAGGTATATTCATGTCAATACAAACATATGGGGGCAAATGGATATGCTTGTACAAGTATATCGATATAATATACTTATGTATATGTGTAAATAGAGGAAAATATACATGTATATATACCCACAACCAACCTGATACATATGGATGATAAAATAATATTATTTTATTATTACCTTGGAAATTTACATATATAAATATATACACATATACATAGATACGTATATTGAAAGTATGTTGACTGGCTTGCAATATACGTATTTGTCAATCAAATACATAAATATGTATATATTTGTGTAAAAATAAATGTATATATATACTATAGTATTTACCAAAATATATATATGTATATATAAATATATGATTAAAAATATATATATATTTCTATTTAAAATTAATTTCATTTTTATTAAAAGCATGAAATCGAAACTTGGCATGAAAGACTTTATTTAAAAAGTCAATGTTAAATATTTCTTACAAAACTATGGAAATCGATTAACTCATTGAAATGAAATAATGACTTTAAATTGAATCAAATTTCTTTGGCAAAGCACACCAAAGGGAAATATTTCATTTTGGACTTTAGGAAACTATTTGAAATGAAAACAAAGAGGAAATAAAAGAAATTTGCCGTGAAAGACAAATCACGCGACCTGGAACTCTCACGCCATGACTAGGTCAAGAGAACTTTGATGAAGCTAGATTTTTGGCACTCAAACACTATTTAATGGCAACTTGTATTGCAGGCGAACTTGACCATTTCTTCTTTGTTGAATCATCAAAACAAATTGCTGAGATTATGCGTCAAAATCTGAAAAACGCCTGTAGGTGTCAAGTTTATGAGTTTTATCTGTACAATGTTGAATTTTTCTACATTTGTTGTCACCAAAGAAGGTCGAATCACCTCTTTGATTCGCCACATTGCATGTTTGAAACATTTTGGGTCTTGTCTGACAATTTACATGCCATTTTTTATGGGAAATGGATGAGCAGGGGCTCTATATAAAGCCGCCCTGCTCACTCTTTTTCTACAAAATTCACAATTCGAGTTTAGGTTTTTCTCTGAGAGCAAAATCTTATTTTCTGAGAGTAGAATTAGCCATTTGCACAGAACCATTTCATCATTATCTTTTCTGAGTTCATTGTGAGGGGTTGAATTTATCTTTCAGCTGAGTATCATAGCAAGAGTTTAACAACTGAAAAGGAGATAGTATGAGAGTTGGCTGGAGGTCTTTTGCTGGAAGTCTAAAGTGCTGCAGACTCAATTTAGTTCATCATCTTTGGAAAAGCATAAACTAGGCATGTTGTTCTTCTTTCATAATTTAGAATGATTTTCTAAATAAAAGTCTGAAAATGTATCTACTGAATGTGCAAGGATAGGGAGTTGTATTTAGTTCAATTCTTCCATATTTTAGAACGAAATTTCTAAATATAATTCTGAAAGAATATCTACTGAATATGCAAAGATAAGGAATTGCTTTTAGTTCCATAAACAAAGGAGTAGTTTGTGCTTTAAAGAATGGTATTGCATGTTTTCTACTGTTTGCACCTGCTTGCATTAGTGCATGAATTACACTAGGATCATAGATGCACTAATGAGTGAACTGCATTACATGTATGAACTCCATATAAGGAGTATATGTTTTCAATTAGCTACTAAATACTAGGGAAGAAATGAGGATGTTTAATAAAGTACTAAACTCAACAAGATAGTAGATTAACTTAGTCAAGTTAACAAAACTCCTTGGATGAAGTTATCCAGTTTAGGAGGGAAAATTGTGAGTACTTGTTAAGCTGTCCTCCTTTCTAGTAGTTAGCTTGATGTAAGACGTCTAGGGTACGTATTACCCCGAATAGACTAACCTGCGCATAGAGTAAGGAAGCCTTAAGTCAAATCAACTCTAGCTAGTGCATGTGATAGATGACCTACGTTCTTTATTGAATGGAAATACTTTGGCCAAAGTAGTGGTAGGAACAACTTCCACTTAGTTGTGAAACTACACTGTCAGTTCACCGTGATCCCGAAATACATACTAGTTCAAGAGTTGCCGTATGCACAAGACCTAGCTATGTAGGAACACAACACTATGCTCAGTTGGTAATCGTTAAAGGATACCCCACCAATCTCTTCTTCGAAGGGAGGGCCATTCATTGAAAAATAAATGTGTGGGGGACCGCATTATAAGTCCATGGTTGGCGGAAAAGCGCCCAAGTGATGTTTCTCCTCCTCAACAAGCAGCCGATGGACAAAGATTTGAAAGGACGATCTCCTGGACCTTCTTACTTCTATTTGTGCCAAAAGCTTACAAGCTATGTATGTAACTTATACTTGTTTACTTTGTAGATTTCTATTGGATTGAAATGGTAAAAGTTGCAAAAGTTATATCATGTTTATGAAATTGAAAAGAAAAAATTTATTGAAATGGCATTGTCTTGTCTTGTTATTGTTAATTTGGAAAAATTTAAATTTTGACGTATGGGTTTGGTCGTCACACGTGGTATCACGGTTTAAACACTAGGAACCTTTGAGCTCACCCTATTTCCTTATTCCAACATTATCTAATGTTGTGAAAATTCTTGTGATGGAATGGTACGTGTCAGATTAACAGCTAGGAAGTCTTTAATCTGCAACGAGCATTACCTGAAAGCCAAGAAGGAAAATGAGGCCATTACTAGAACCATCCAAGGAACCAATTATGAGAATACCATCTGGTTAAGCGACATAGAGACTGTTAGTCATGCTCTTTCTCGAATCAACGAAGTAAAGAGTAGAATGAAAATGGAAGCTGCATTTAACCTTTTACCCAACGTCTCTCCGGAAAAGTCAGATTCTTTGCCACTATCCAGGGACATGCCTTCCAAGGAAAGCACAAGTCCAGCATTCATATTCAAGTATCCTAGAGTTCTCCTGTTGGCCGAGGTTATAACCATTTCGTCGAGTGATGAGTTTGTGGGATACACACCAAGGACTCCACCAGTTGAGAATTGTCCTCAAAATCAAATGACGGACCCTATTGTTGATTAACACCATATCAACAATTCCCTCAACTATGTATTCGATGATAGATCCGAAGGGTACTATCCCTTTTGGGATAGAGATGAATAGATGAGAGATGAAGAAAAAGATAGGTTTCAACAGTACTCTCAGTCTATAGGCTATACACCACTTAGTTATGTATCTGAGAGTGAATCTGAGGGATACTCTCCTCTCAACTATCTTAATAGTCACTCTATGTAACCGATGGGATATTAAAAGATCCTCTTGAAATAAATAAAACTCTATGTTTATTGAAAATTGAGTATAATTTAAAAACTTGCTTGGCAAATCTTGTGTTTATGTGAATGAAAGCTTTTATGTTTTCCGTTTATTGTAAGATTAAAGAATCTAACTTAGATAAAACACCAGGTATAATACAACTTTAGAACTATGGTGAAAACATACGAGAGGATGCGCAATAAACCAAGTACAAGTAAAGAAGATGAACAGAGGGACACTGGAGTGGGAGCAACACTCGACCTGATTTTGGCAAGATTGTCCAATCTTGAGAATGAAAGAGCAAAAGACAAGTTGGAGAAGGAAATAAACATAGACAACATAGAAGCTGAAAGTTCGTCTCATGGACATGGTGATAACCGCAACTATGAGAAAGAAAAGTCACCAACCAACTCCGCTGAAAGAAACAAGAAGATAATATCTGCAAAGCTTTCTCGTGACATGAAAAAGATAATACCACCAAAATTTGATGGCAGTGCAGGAGGTGACGAAGCTAAAGTCTAGCTTGTCCAAATGGAGAAGAATTTTGAGATAAGAAATTACGATGAGGTAACAAAGGCAGCATGGGAAGCATACCAATTAGCAGGCGAAGCCTCTAATTGGTGGATGAACAAGAAGTTGGAACTTGACATAAGTTCTTGGAAGTTGACTTGGGGAGAGTTCGTAGAAATCTTCCGCAAACATTGGTTGCCCCAACTCTTCTACAACCAAAAGCTCTCTGATTTTGAGGAGCTAAAACAAGGGACTATGTTAGTCCACGATTACTAGGAGAAGTTCACTCGACTTCTTCAATATGTTCCAATTTATCAAAAGATGAGTGATTCCGAATCAGCAAGTTCATACTGGGACTCAATAGTAAAATTGGAGGCGAGGTAGACATGCATGGTCCAACTACCATGGACCTTGTTTATCAAAAAGTTGTTAAACAAGAGCAGAAGCTCAAGGCAAATTCCCAACGTCAGGAGAGGAAGGAACAGAAGGACAATGATATGAACACCAAGGCGACTTCAAAGAAAGATGAACCTATTCGAGATGCTGTGTTGTACCCCAAATTAAAAAAAATTGCTACACTTAAGACATTTTGAAGAAATGAGTAAAAATCCAGTTAAATTTGTCAAAAAAGGTCAAAATTTGGGTGTGTGTGTCTTGCATGAGGGGTAAAAACGTGAAATTTCCAAAATCTGACGATTTGGGTCTGCTCAGAGCAACCTAATCTACAAAACCCAGATCTCAATTTTTCATCCCTACTTTTTAGGAAAACTTTTTTGGGTTTTTCTAGGTTTCTTTCAAAACAGATACTAACAAAATTTTCTAAAAATAGAAAGTTGGTCCATTAGGGTCCAAACTGATTTTGATTGGCTCAAAATACTTCCATATCAGGCTGGTGCAGTCAGAATCAAGAAACGATCAATTTTGCCCTAATGGGTCTATTTTGTTTTTTCAATTTCAGAAAGCATTTTGGGAGCTTCAAAAGTCATCAATGGACGTCAGTCAATTGCCAAGCGCCAGATCCAACACGCAAGCACTGAACAGAAGATGGGATGGAGAACATGCACGAAGAACGAGGAAGGTGGTGAAAACTATGAAATTTTGACTAAGTCTGCTTGACTTGGTCACCCCAAGTGAAGAAGAGTGCCCATCTTTTTAGGGCATCAAATGATAAAATTAGGGTTTGAGCTCCGGGTCAAAGTTGTTTAGAATCCTCCCAGCTCCACAATGAATTCGACAGTGCAGTCAACGGATCATCTAGTCGCCCGAAATTCAAGGTCAAACAGAGAGGTTTCAAACAGAAGACAGAATGAAAATCATGAAAAGTCACTGAAAATTGTCTAAGTCTGGGAACTTTGGGTGCCCCAGGTGCCCAGCTTTTTGAGAAGCCTAACTCAACAGTTAGGATTTGCTAAAGTGCTCAATCTCTCCGGAATTCAAACAGCTTTGTAACGGATATCTTCGTTAGATCATCGGATTAGTCAGTCTCCAGAAAATCCAGATCAAGCTGAAGGCACAAAATGAAGGTTTGAATCTGAAGATAAAATCTAATGAAAAATATTCTAAGTTTGGAGCAAAGGGGCGCCCAAGTTTTTGAGTGTCCAAACAGAAGAATTTGCTAGTGCAGCTCCCAAGATGACTTCTTCAGAATTGATCAGGCTTTCTAGCGAGATCTCCAGCACGTCAAACGAAGTTGGCAGTCGCCAGATGCAGCAGGCAGAACGGAGGTTCCGACAAGAGCTAGAGTCGAGAGCAAGAAGAAAACACAGAGAAATTGGCTAACTCGCAGGCAGAACGAAGGTTCTGACAAGAGCCAGAGTCGAGAGCAAGAAGAAAATGCAGAGAAATTGGCTAACTCTGGTGAAGATGGGTGCCCCAACTTGCCAGGGGCGCCCAAGCTTTTGGAGCATCAAATTTTACTTTTTGATGAAGTAGCTCCCAGAAGACCCCTCTTGATTTCTCCTTAGCTCCGTAACAAGCCCAACCATCAGTCAATTCGGCGCCTAGAACTCCAGATCTAACAAGACCATCTATAGAAGAGTTAATGAAGAAACAAGAAAATGTCCTAAGTATGGTCAAGTTGGGCGCCCAAGGTTTTGGAGCCCTAAATGATAGAATTTGCAGATATAGCATCTTAGATCACCTCGTCGATTTCAGTCAAGCTATCCAATGAAGCATTCAACCAGTCAATCGGATTAGCGTGGCTCCCGGAATCAAGATTTCATCAAGAAGATCAACAGAAAAAGGAAGAACTTGAAAATCATGCAAAAATGGCTTACACTGTGAAAGTTCAGAGCCCCTGGAGGCAATAGGCTCCCATGAATTTGAAGGTCAAAACGAAGTTTTTAGCCAGAAGTCCCTCCAAAACAATCTTCTCAGAATTAATCAGGCTATGCGATGAATCATCCAGCTCGCTTGTCGAATCAATCTGGAAGCCAAAGATCAAGGTCAAAGCAGGGGGTCAAAATTGTGAAAAGTTGAAAATTCCCAAAAAAAGACCAACTCTGGAGCAAGTTGGCGCCCCTAGCCAAGAAGGGCGCCCAACTTTCAATGCCTTAGTGAAAATTTTCAAATTTTCAAAAGTTTCAAAAATGGCAAGAGGAAGAGAATGTCCAAGTTCACCGAACCAGCTGATTTTAGGGTTTTGAAGATAAAAACAAAAGAAAGCAGACCTATTTCAAACCCTAAGTCTATTTAACACCTCTCTTCAATGCAATTTTCATTACTTTTGCAGGTCACGTCCAAAGGAGAAGAGTGGAGCAGCAACTTTGAAGTTCTTATTTTCAAGATTCAAAGCTTCAACTTGCTGATTTTCATAAATTCTTCATCAAATTTTCAGACCAGCAATATAAACCCTTGCTTTTCATGCTTTTTTCATCCAGAAGATCAAATTTTTCAAAGGAGAAGATCAAGGATTTCAAATTTCAGCCTTCTGGGTTTGTTCAACTCATTCTTCTGAAGAATTTTTCAAGACATTCATCAAGTTGCAGCAGCTGCTTTTTCCTTGCATGTCAGAGAAATCTTCAAAGTTTTCAAATTTTGATCATCTAGGTCCTTCAAAACAGTCTTCTGAAGAAAACCCATATCACAGCTTCTTTTTTTTCAAGAAAATTTCAAATCCTAGGGTTGGCTGCCTTTTCGATCAGCCCTCAGTGTTTTTCAAATCTAATCAACTGAGTTCACTCCAAATTGTATTCTGAACAAAACCCAGGTGCCAGCTTTTTTCGTGAAAATTTGAAGAAATTAGGGTTTGGTGCTTTTTCAGTCTAAATTCAAAATTTTCAAAAACGGACAATCTGGGTTGTCTTGCAACGAAATTCTGAGCAAAATCCATATCTTACAAAATTTTCGAAAAATTTGTTCGTTGGAAGAAGAAAAACCAACATTCTAAAAATAGAAAGTTGCTCAAAACTTGTCTGAACCTAGGCAAGTTTACAATCATTCTTCAAGGTTTTCAGAATGGAATACACTCCCAATGATTGCAAAACCAAATCAACTCTCTACCACGATTTTATCAAAACAGCTGAGACGAACTTGCATCACACAAGCCGGTGTTTGATTAGAAACTTGGGACACTCTGGACTCCTCCCAGCAGCATCTATGCCTATTTCAGTTCAGAGCCTCGAGTTCGTAATCGCTTGCATCAAGCGTTACAATCCAGCTACAAGGGAGATTCAATCAGTTAATGGCAGAGGTAAAGCCCAGGTATGAAATCATGATTGCTGTTTTGAATACAACCTATGGTGCTACAGCCTCAAGAGAACACAAGAGGCAGATTCTTGCATGGAAAGAGCGTCATGTCTTCAAGGTTAAAACCTACAAGAGGATATCCGAGGAGTTTATTGCCTACAGACAAAGGGTGATCAAAGCTCTTCTTTTCATTAAAGAGTTTGTCACTGAGATTCCTTCTCGATACAGTCTTGAAGATGGTTCCTATGTCGGACTCAATGAAGTGCAAAATCAGTTTCAGAATGTTGTTCGCAGCTATGATGGCAGCAATTCAATTGGCGGGAGAATAAATCATATTTCGATGATGTCGGCAAAGTTTGAAACAGTGGCCAATGAGGTTGAAGATTTCTTGAGATCAATTGTAGATGGAGAGGATATCTTAGAAAAGCGCAACTTTGCTATTGATGGTATAGATGCACCAAATCGGGACACAATTTCCAACTTTCTAGCAGATGTGATTGAAATCTAAAGTTGCTTTCTTCTAGAAACTTTCTTTCCGCTTTCTTTCTATTCTTGGAACAATTCTTATCCATTATTTGAAGAAGAGAAAGAAGATAAAATGTAATAGTTGGCATTTCCTGCTTTTCCTACTTTCTTAGGTGTTAGATGTTATCTTCTTTTAGATTTAGAAATAAAGCTTGCTTCCTAAGCAAGCCCTAGTTGTAAAAGCAAGGAGATTTTAGGATTCCCAAATCCTCTACTTGCCTATAAATAAGAGTCTTTGCTCATTAATTTTCTTTAACGGTTATTGTGATAGCAAATTGCGAGCCTGTAATGCAACAAGTTGTTATTCAGTGTCAGTTCAAACCATGCTAGTGATAACAAAACGCTGAGCCTAAGTGCCTTCTATTTGTTATTCAGTGTTGTTCAATTGTGTTTATGATAGCGAATTGTTGAGTCTCTTTTAGCCAATAAGTAGTTGTTGTAATTGTTGTTCTCTTTGTGTAAGAACAAGATTGCAAGCCTCTTTAGCTAGAATTTCTTGTTCTATGCATGTGTTTAGTGTAATCTTTGTTCCAGAAGGTTGAGAAATAAAATCATGAGCCTCCTTTGCCTTGGTATAACGTCTCAAATTTCCGTTTATTGTGTTATGCTTTTATGAACTTAATTTCAGCTTACATTGAAAGTAAGTAGGTTTATGTTGGGAAAGAGTTTAGTGAAGCACTTTGTCAGAGAATCGACCTTGTTCATTTCTAATTCTCTTGCTCTGCGTATTACTTGAGCTATTAGAAACGTCTTTAGCTTAAGTTAGTCGTAATTGGAATTCTTAATCAGAAAATCTCAGCTGCGGCGTTTGTGTTTTATAAACCTTGTGCTCTAGCTGAAACAAAAAGATAGGCGAATTAGTTTTAATTTACTTTCTTTCACACCATCAACAAGAGGGAGCTTTCCCTCCTAATTTGAAGAGCAGTTTTACTGTGCATAGTTGTCTATTTCAAATTCACATTCCAGAGGTGCGAATTTAAACGCCAACATGCTACCAGATCAAAAGAAATGAGATCTTGTTTCAACGGGAAGGATTTTCGGAAGGATCAAAAGAGAAGCAACTTCAACAGTGGGAACATTAGTAGGGCTAGTGAGGGAAACAACAAATCCAGAGAGGTATCCGGGAGAAAAGGACCACCTACAGGATGTTTCCTATGCAAAGAAGACCACTACGCGAGGGATTGTCCAAATAAAGCTACTGGGAATTCTCTGCCTTCTCAAAAAGCCATGTTCCAACAGAGAATCCATGCAGCGGTTGATGATAGACAGACTATCAGATAACACCAATCGAAACTGCAGGTAAATTGTTTGGCTTACCTATCTCTGTCCTTATTGATATTGGTGCAACAGAAAATTTCGTTTCTCCTAGAGTAGCAAGTAAATTGTCTAGAAAAGTTGGGCACATGGCTACATCATGGAATGTAGAGTATGCAAACAGTACAAGAGCAAAGGTGGACCAATGTATTTTTGAGGCCAACTTAGAATTACCTAGTTTCACCACTAAAGTTAACCTATATGTCACACCACTAGGGTCATATGATGTCATCCTAGGAATGAATTGGTTGTGGAGACATAGGGCCATAGTTGATTGTCAAGCCAAGACAGTTAAATGTCTAGATGACTATGGTAATCAAGTGAATTTGCAAGGGATACCTAGAGAGGTTAAAGTTAGACAAATCTCAGCAATGCAACTGTTGAGAGCCAAAAAGAAAGGATGCAAACTCTTTGCGGTAAAGATTGAAGAGTTAGATGATCCTGATAACGAAAGTCCATAAGAGATAGAAGACGGAGAGATTGATGAGTCAGGAATTTCAGATATGGAGAAGTACCCAATTTTAAGGGAATTTGTTGATGTATTTCCTGAAGAACTACCAGGTCTACCCCCAAAGAGAGTCTTTGACTTTTCTATCGACATAATTCCTGGATCGGAGCCTATATCCAAGGTACCTTATAGAATGACCACTACTGAACTTGCAGAACTCAAGGCACAGTTGGATGAGTTGTCAAAAGGACCGGTAAGACCAAGTGCTTCACCTTGGGGAGCGCATGTAATCTTCATCAAAAAGAAGGATGTTACAATGCGGCTATGCATTGACTATCGTATGCTTAACAATGCTACGATAAAGAACAAATACCCACTGCCCCAAATTGACGATCTGTTTGATCAAGTAAGAGGAGCAGTTGTATTTTCAAAGATTGATCTAAGGTCTGGATATCACCAACGTAGGGTAAAAGATGAAGATATCTATAAAACCGCCTTCAGAACTCGGTATGGACACTATGAGTTCACAGTTTGACCATTTGGTTTGACAAATGCACTAGCAGCATTTATGAACCTTATGAATAGTGTGTTCAGAGATTACCTGGACAAGTTTGTGCTAGTGTTTCTTAATGACATTCTAATCTATTCTAGAAACGAAGAACACAATAGGCACTTAGAAATGGTTTTACAATGGTTGCGAGAGCATAAGTTGTACTGAAAACTTTCCAAGTGTACCTTCTTCCAACAGAAAGTACATTACTTGGGCCATGTAATTTCAGCCGAAGGAATTTCAGTAGACCCAACTAAGATCACAGCAATCACTCAATGGCCTATACCCAAAAATGTATCTAAAGTGAGAAGTTTTATGGGCTTGGCAAGATATTACAGAAAGTTTGTGGAAAACTTTTCTAAAATTGGTTTTCCTATAAACTCTTTACAGAAAAAGGGAAAAAGGTTTGACTCGAATGAGAAGTGTCAGAAGGTATTTGACCTACTCAAAGAGAAACTAACCACCGCACCAATCCTAAAGGTACCATATCCTGAAGGAAGTTTCACAGTCGTCACTGATGCCTGCAGAGAAGGACTTGGAGGAGTATTGATGCAAGATAATCAAGTAATTGCATGAGTCTAGGAAGCTAAAACCATATGAAATGAATTATGCTTTGCATGATTTAGAGCTAGCAGTCATCGTCCATGCATTGCGAATGTGGAGACACTATTTGCTAGGAAAACCCTTTGAGTTAAAGACTGATCATAATGGATTAAAATATCTTTTCACTCAACCAAATCTAAATGCTAGACAAAGGAGATGGTTGGAGTTGATCGCTGATTATGATTTCAATATCAGCTACATCAAGGGAAAGGACAATCGGGTTGCTGATGCATTAAGTCGGAGACGCCACATAGCTTCCATTGTTGCAATTCATACTGATTTCAAAGACCAAGTGCTCCAGAAATGTGCGGAGGATGAATACTACATGCAAGTTAAGCAAGCACTCAAGGAAAATCCACAAGACCCAAGGTATGACGGTTTCAAATTTGAACCAAGTGGACTGCTTAGGTACAAAGGAAGGATATATGTGCCTAACTTAAGCAACTTAAGAAATCTGGTATGGAAAGAAGTGCATGAAGCCCCGTATTCTAGACATCCAGGAGTGACAAAAATGATGGCCGAAGTGAAGCCATTATACTTTTGGAAAGGAATGAAGGGGGATGTTGCTAACTATGTAGCAAAATGCCTCGAATGTCAAAGAGTAAAAGCTAATCATCATCACCCAAGAGGTTTACTATACCCACATGACATTCCGGAATGGAAATGGCAAGTGATAAGTATGGATTTTGTGCAAGGATTACCTATGTCAAGGAATAAGCACAATGCCATACTAGTGGTAGTTGATAAGCTAACAAAAGTGGCTCACTTTATACCTAGAAATTTGACTGATGGAGCACCACTCATTGCGAGAAAATTTGTGCAAAAAGTGTTTAGATTACATGGTATACCCAAAAAGATCATATCTGATAGGGATGCAAGAATCACTTCTAGGTTTTGGCAAACCTTATTTTCTGCACTTGGGACCCAACTAAACATTAGCTCAGCATATCATCCGAAAACGAATGGGAAAACTGAAAGAGTAAACCAAGTAATGGAAGACCTACTTCGAGTGTATTGCATGGATCAGCAATACAAGTGGGAGGACTACTTACCTTTAGTCGAATTTTCCTACAACAATTCATACCATTTTGCAATTAAGATGGCTCCGTTTGAAGCCTTGTATGGTTGAAAGTGTCGAACTTCGATAAGTTGGGATAAACTTGAGGATCGAGTAAGTCTTGGACCCGAAATGTTAGCAGAAATGGAGGAACAAGTAAAGGTTATAAAGCAAAGGTTAGCCGTAGCTAACAGTCGACAAAAGAGTTATGCTGATACTAAGAGAATACCCCGAAATTTTGCCATAGGTGATAAGGTTTTGTTGAGAGTTAAGCCTCATAAAAGCTCCATCAAATTTGGAAAGTCTTCCAAGTTGGCTCCACGATATGATGGACCCTTTGAGGTTTTAGAAGAAATAAACCCGGTAGCCTATCAAATCGCATTACCACCAGCTCTTGCCCGAATGCATAATGTCTTCTATGTGTCCTACCTTAAGAAGTATATACCAGTTGATAACCATGTTATTGATTGGGCTGCTTTACAGGTAAGGGATCCCGAAATAGTAATGCTCAAGCCCGTTAAGGTGCTTCAGGTCTGAAAGCTTCGCTTGCGGAACAGAGAAGTCTCTCAGTGCAAAGTCCAATTGGACCAATACACTGAAGACTCGGCTACCTGGGAAGACTATGATGAGATCCAACAAAAGTTTCCCGACATTCTTGAAGCATTCAAGAATGATGAATTAGTGTTATGGTTTTTTTTTATGCTTTGAATAATACCTTTGTTCATTGGCGACGATGAATCATAAGGGGGGGAGTATGATACACCCCGATTGTATAGATACTACTGCATAGGGAAATGCATTGTAATGATTGAATCTTTTAGATGAATAAAACATGTTGTTCTTGTTATCAAATGAATGTGTCCTATTTAAATGATTGTCTCATTTGTCTAATACTTCTATTGATGTAATTCTTGAATAAATGTCGCATGTAAGTTATGAAATAATGTTTATTCTAACTTTTAAGATGTTTTTTGTATACTATCTTGTTGTGAGCATATGACTTTTGTTGTCATGTCATGGTGTGCAGGTAAGAGGACCATTCCTCTAGACAGAGGAGAAATATAACTCGGGGAGGAGCTTGGTCGAGTAAACAATAACGGGTACCAATTGAGCATACACACACACCCCTTAGACTGAGTAAGCTAAGTCAATTTGTCAAGTTAAGGGTAAGTCATCCGTAGGTATGTATGTTGACATTAGGAGTCTTGTTTACTTTTGAATACATGTATAAGTGATGCTTAACTGTGTAACTATGATATTACATTATTGGTTAGGTGGGAATGTATACATGTATATAGTATATACACATATTCGTAGGTATATTCATGTCGATACAAACATATGGGGGCAAATGGATATGCTCATACGAGTACATCAATATAATATACTTACGTATATGTGTACATAGAGGAAAATATACAAGCGTATATACATGTATATATACCCACAACTAACCTGATACATATGGATGATAAAATAATATTATTTTATTATTGCCTTGGAAATTTACATATATAAATATATACACATATACATAGATACATATATTGAAAGTATGCTGACTGGCTCGCAATATACGTATTTGTCAATGAAAAATGTAAATATGTATATATTTATATGTGTAAAAGTAAATATATATTTATACTATAGTATTTACCAAAATATATATATGTATATATATAAACATATGGAATTGTAATGAGTATATATATATATATAGATAAAATATATATATAGGTGGAAATGGAAGAGAGAGAAGGAAGGAAGACATGGAGAAGGAATGGAATGGAAAGATGGGAGTGGAAGAAGAATGGAATGGAAGGAATGGAAGAGTGGATGGAATGGAAGGAAGAAAAGAGGGAAATAAAGATACCGCATAACGGGAACTCTCACGCCATGACCAACTCAAGAGAACTTTGATGAAGCTGGATTTTTGGCACTCAAACTCTGTTTAATGGCAACTTGTATTGCAGGCGAACTTGACCTTTTCTTCTTTGTTGAATTATCAAAACAAACTACTAAGTTTATGTGCCAAAATCTGAAAAACGCCTATAGGTGTCAAGTTTATGAGTTTTATCTGTGCAATGTTGAATTTTTCTACATTTGTTGTCACCAAAGAAGGTCGAATCACCTCTTTGATTCGCCACATTGCATGTTTGAAACATTCTAGGTCTTGTCTGGCAATTTCCATGCCATTTTTGATGGGAAATGGATGAGCAGGGGCTCTATATAAAGCCACCCTACTCACTTTTTTTCCACAAAATTCACAATTTGAGTTTAGGTTTTTCTCTGAGAGCAAAATCTTATTTTCTGAGAGTAGAATTCGCCATTTGCAGAGAATCATTTCATCATTATCTTTTCTGAGTTCATTGTGAGGGGTTGAATTTATCTTTCAGCTGAGTATCATAGCAAGAGTTTAACAACTGAACAGGAGATAGTCTAAGAGTTGGCTGGAGGTCTTTTGCTGGAAGTCTAAAGTGCTGCAGACTCAATTTAGTTCATCATCTTTGGAAAAGCATAAACCAGGCATGTTGTTCTTCTTTCATATTTTAGAATGATTTTCTAAATAAAAGTCTAAAAATGTATCTACTGAATGTGCAAGGATAGGGAGTTGTATTTAGTTCAATTCTTCCATATTTTAGAACGAAATTTCTAAATATAATTCTGAAAGAATATCTACTAAATATGCAAAGATAAGGAATTGCTTTTAGTTCCATAAACAAAGGAGTAGTTTGTGCTTTAAAGAATGGTATTGCATGTTTTCTACTGTTTGCACTTACTTGCATTAGTGTATGAATTCAACTAGGATCATAGATGCATTAATGAGTGAATTGCATTACATGTATGAACTCCATATAAGGAGTATATGTTTTCAATTAGTTACTAAATACTAGGGAAGAAATGAGGGTGTTTAATAAAGTACTAAACTCAACAAGATAGTAGATTAACTTAGTCAAGTTAACGAAACTCCTTGAATGAAGTTATCCAGTTTAGGAGGGAAAATTGTGAGTACTTGTTAAGCTGTCCTCCTTTCTAGTAGTTAGCTTGATGTAGGACGTCTAGGGTACGTATTGCCCCGAATAGACTAACCTACGCATAGAGTAAGGAAGCCTTAAGTCAAATCGACCTTGGCTAGTGCATGTGATAGATGACCTACATTCTTTATTGAATGGAAATACTTTGGCCAAAGTAGTGGTAGGAACAACTTCCACTTAGTTGTGAAACTACACTATCAGTTCACCGTGATCCCGAAATACATAATAGTTCAAGAGTTATGGTATGCACAAGACCTAGCTATGTAGGAACACAACACTATGCTCAGTTGGTAATCGTTAAAGGATACCCCACCAATCTCTTCTTCGAAGGGAGGGACATTCATTGAAAAATGAATGTGCGGGGGACCGCATTATAAGTCCGTGGTTGGCAAAAAAACGCCCGAGTGATGTTTCTCCTCCTCAACAAGCAGCCGATAGACCAAGATTTGAAAGGACGATCTCCTAGACCTTCTTACTTCTATTTGTGCCAAAAGCTTACGAGCAATGTATGTAACTTATACTTGTTTACTTTGTAGATTTCTATTGGATTGAAATGGTAAAAGTTGCCAAAGTTATATCATTTTTATGAAATTGAAAAGAAAAATTTTATTGAAATGGCATTGTCTTTACTTGTTATTGTTAATTTGGAAAAATTTTAATTTTGACGTACGGGTTTGGTCATCACACGGAATGAAACATCACACCTATTAAAGAGCCTGAATCTCCCCCAATAGGTCCCCTAAACGTCTCGCTAGCCTACGGGAACCGTAGTCATGGGATAACCCCAAAACCCTAAACCATTGGCTAGAAAGGGAACATTACATAAGCAAGGCTCATTTGTGCATTTTACAACACATTACATCCTTATGATATTTACTCATTTTGCATAATGTTCATTTGTGGATTGTTTTGAGTTTGCAAGAAGATCTTGGCTGCTCCAACAATAAGTGCCCAAGTAAGAGCAATCATAAAAAGAAGTGCCTAGGAAGAAGGGCAATAGAAGAGTACTTTAGTGGCTAATATGTTCCAAACATGCACCTGAGGTGTTATTTGCAGCAAGAGTATGGAAAAGGGAGCCTGTAAGCTTGTGACAATAGGTAAGTGGCAGCACTAGCCAAAAGAGGGTGCCTTAGACAAAAAAGTGCATTGCTTAGTGGTGAATGCATCCAAAAAAGGCGCTTGGGTAGGGAGTTAGCTTGTCAAAGTTGTTAAAAACTGTTATTCTAGTCTCCTATGACCGCAAGGCTTGATATGTTTGATGGTGGCTTTGATGATTTCAGAAAACACCTATTTCATGCATATATCAATAACTAAACATCACAACTAATAGAGTTTTCATCTTTATGACCAGATCTCTATGACCAGCAGTGTTCCATCTTCCTACAACAATGAAAAAAAATAGTGCTACAATCATTCATACTTAAGATATCTAATATAACAATTAATTTATCAACGATGATAAAAAAAAATCATCAACACACAAATTTGAAGAGCACACACAAAAATATCTTATCAATATTCATTGAATCACTTGCACATTTATACAAGGAGATTATAAACTGAATCCAACTAATCTCTACATCTACCTTCTAACAAAACAACTAACAAAGTTCATTAAAATTAATTCCTTTCATTCTCCCCCATAACGAACATTGCAAAAAAAAGGAAAAAAGTTCATTAGCTTATCTCATTTCTCCCCCACAATGAACATTTAATTATTTTTCCTTCTAAAAACTTTCTCACCTAGAAACTTACAATCTTCCATCCTCATCTAGAAAATTACTAGTTTCCCTCTTTGCTCTAAAACATTCCATTTACAATTTGGCTTTTTCAATTAATTAAAAATGTGGTGTGAGAAATTAATCACCAACACTTCCCCTTAATTTTGACCACAAATGCTACAGAATTCACAATACCCAAATTTTGTCTTATATCTTGAAAATTCTGCTTTGCTAATTCTTCAAATCTACAAGCCATTAATTTGGAAGTCACTTCCCACGAACTTACTCCTAGTTTTCAAATTTACATGATGTCTTTCAAGACAATGAATTCCTTTGATTCAAAACCTCTATCACCCTACTCAAACATTAAAACTTTTCTTGATTGCTACCATTTTTGACATATGAATATTTATACTTGTACAACCTTTTAAACATATTTGTAATCATTTTCTGATTAAATTTATTAATCCATCCACAATTCATTTGCAAACAATCTTTCATAGATTGTTTCTTCAACTCTCTATTCCAACATATCTTTTTGGAATGACTTTTCAATCCACAAATGTTTCAAGGATGAAGATCTCAACACGTTTTTTCTATGTCCTTGTTTGTTTCAATAAGAACATTACATTTCTTGAACTAATTTGTTTGAAACTATATTATCTATAGCATCCTTTGTATTAACTTTACCTCTAACATTCTCACTCTTGGTTTGATGGTCTCTCTAATTCTTTGCCCATACTTTCCCAAACCTTTTCCTTCATATCCCATTTTTTTTCATGATCTTAAAACCGACAATCTTTTCAAAACATTTCTTATTCTTATCATCACAACTAGCAATATTTGCAGATTCCAACACATTATCTCCAACCTTACATTTTTGTATCTATAGCAACTTTAGCTATATCACATCTACCAAATGATTCATCAAATGAACAACACAAATGATTTATAACACATGAAATATCACATAGACACTCATTTTCCTTTCGGAATGTTGCAAGCAATTGATCCAATTGACTATTATGTTCTTTCAACTTTGATATTTCACCCTTCTATGAACTATTTTCCTCTTCTAATTCTTCATTTTTCTTTTTAACTTTCTCTAGTTCTTTTTTCAGAATATTATTTGGGTGATCCCACAATAGTGGTTTACACTTTCTAGGAGATCCTGATTTTTGCTTAAATCACATATTTTTAGAAAATATAATGATTTAAGCCTTGAAAAGTTTCATTTAAAGGATTCCAATTGAAGAGGGTTTGATCAAACCACCTTAGATCAAACCCGCTTGGATAGAACCCTGCTAGTTTTAAACCATACCTATAACAGAGTCTCCTTAACACCTATCAAAATGCTAACAAAAAACAACTTTTGATTCACCTTTTGAGAGATCAAATGAATTCATTTAAAATTTATTTTTTGTATGAAGTCCTTATTATAAGCTTCTCAAAAAGTATAATTTTAAATAAATTTAATTTGATTATTATATTTATTTTTTATTTCTTGCGAATGTAAGATTTTCACCAACAATCAAGCTCTTTGTTCTGCACATGTGGAAAAATAGTAGATTATCAAAACAAAAATATCGTGCACTAGATATTGATGTCCTTGATCCAAAAAAAAAAAAAATTGAATTTCAATACACACAAAAAAAGTTATGTTTTAGCCAATAAATCATGTCTAAATTGTAACTGGTTTGACTTTGAAACTTAATTTTAAAAAAAAAAAAAATACTCAATGAAATGCTATGAAACTAATTCCATGCACTAGATATCGTAGTTACGAATCTAAATTTGACAAAATTTGAATTTTATCTTTCATAGAAAAAAATTTGTATTAGCCAGTAATGTCACTCTTTAAAAATGGTGTTTATTGTTAAAAACTAGTTTTTGAAAGAGATGGAAAAAGAAGTGCAATCTAATTCCAAAAATTTTGAAAAAAATTATTTAGAATCTACAGAAAAAATGTCACAAATCACTAGTTTGCATCATCTTCAAATTCCTCACGGTTTAGCCTCTATAGTTGCCTGAAAGTGAAGATTTAGTTAAAAAAAATCAATTCAATGTCCGGTTTGGCCAAAAATTGTAAACCAATATTGTGGGATTACCCATTTTCACATAAATATACATAGTTATCCCTTCCTATCTACTTTATCTTTTCTATGAATTTTGAATTACATTTTTTAACTTTCATCAATTCTTCCAAAATAACTTTTCCACACATTAAATTTTCATTTTCCTTCTTCACTCTTTTTTCCAACCTTTCCCATTGAAATATATAATTTCCTTATTCAATTGAATTTACCTAGTGCTATTGCTTCTACATTTGGCTATGATTCGATTAGCTACCGCAATTCTCGTCTTTCCTTCCAAATAACATGATTGTACAGCAACTTCGCATGCCTTCACTTTCCTTTAGCTTGATTATTTTCTCCTCATCCAAAGTGGATGTCAAAAATTTCCTTAAGAATAAATACCTCCAATCTTCTCAATGGATTACTCACCTTGTTTCTTGACTTCAAATGCTACTACTTAAACTTTAGCTTCAATCTCCTACAAACTTGTTCACTTTGTTGTGCTTTTCCTCATTGCTAGTATTTTTCTCTCTTAAGGATGTTAACTTTCTCTTTGGTGCAGCAACTTTACATAGCATTGTGGATAACCTCAATTTTTTTGTGAATCTTGTTGATGTTTTATGACAGCATCAGTCTTATCCTTCCAACCGATCTCCTTGTTACAAGAATGATAAATTAAATATAGCTAAGGCTATTTAATTTATAGCGATTGGACAAACTCAAAAGACACATCACTCATAGTTGGCATACTCGCAGAGAACTCGCCGAGTCTTAAAAAACGAGTTTTTACGAAGTTAACTCGAAACACCAAAAACGAGTTTTGAGTTTTTGAAAAAACTCGTGAGTTTTAAGTGAGTACTGCCAAAAACTCGCGAGTCCGATGAAAAAACTCGCCTGCGCAGGAATAAAGTCAAAAAACGTTTTTATGTTGTTCATTTCATTTCAAAATCACTTGATACTTTGTGTGAGCTAAAAACCCCCCCAAGCAAGGAGATATCATTTCCAACGATTTGCCATCAAGGAGAGCGGATTCAAATGCCATTTTGTGTGGATTTTGAAGGGAAATTCGATTCACAGGTAGGGTTTTTGTTTTTGTTTTTTGTTTTTGATTAATTATTTTCTTTCATTCTTCTTGCAAAATACTCATTCCAAATTGAAAAAAAGACATGATAGAGCACAAAGAAACAATTTTTTTGCATTTAGAATCCAAAAAACAAGATTCATCACAATCTTTTGTTGATTTTTGCTGATTTTTTTCATTTTTTTCACTATTTTTTGAAATTTTCAGACCTAGGTTCATTTTTTGTGTAGAATGATAAGATTAGTTAATAATGTTAATTGATAATTCATTTAAACACATTTGTATCAATTTAAATCAAATTTAGCTCTAGATTTTTGAAGTTTTAATGATTTTAGGTTGTTTTTTAAATTTTTTTGTATTAAAAAACTAATATGTTGTACATATTTTTGAATGTGTAGATTGATCATTGATCAGTGAATACACATTACACACTATAATGGCTTTTGGCTCTGGTTCAGGCTCAGCATCAGGTTCCGCCCCCGCCCCATCAAGTTCCACCCCTCGCACACCATCATCATGGGTTCCAGGCACTCGTCCTGCAAGGGCTAGAGACCCTACATGGAAATATGGTGTCAGAGGGCCAATGCCTGGAACAGTTGTTTGCGGTGAATGCAAAAATACATATCATGGAGGCATAAATCACCTCAAATACCATCTAGCAGGCATTCCTCAGCGTGATTCCAAGGTTTGTGGGCAGCCCAAAGAAGAGATTAGAAGAGAGATGCTTGCCCTACTTTCACTTGCTGAGGAAAAAAAAATGCAAAGGGAGAGGGCTAAAAAAGCCATAGCAGCATCCATAGCCAGTGGACATGCGCATGCCCATGGGACTCAGGAGCACGGGGTCGAGCACATGGAGATAGAGTCAGATGAGGATGAGATATTATTGGCATTGTGGGCTCTCTTCATGGTCCACGGATTCGCACTCATGGCACAGCCGCCACAGCCACACCATCCTCTAGGCCCCCCTTTTCCTCTAGTTCGACTAGAGTGCCAATGCCACCACCACCTTCATCTTCACGCAACCCACAGATTTTTTTTGTGCCAAGAAACACACCAAGAGCACAGGTATCATTGGAGGCTACAGGGTGTAACAAGGAGGTGCATGAACATGCCAACATGGCATGTGCTGATTTTGGTATTTCAATAACATACCATTCAATGTGGCGAGTAGTCCCTATTGGCACAATATGGTCACTTCATTGACAGTTGCGGGAAAAGGCTTCAAGCCACCTTCTTGCAAAGATTTGAGTGGGAGGTAAGTGACAAGTCAACTTAAATTTTATGTTCTTTAATTTAAAATTTAAATTACTTTATTATTTATGTTGAATTCAAGCTATTTTTTGTTTAAAACTTACAATTTTGTACTTATTTAATTATTTTACTTTGTACTTGCAGTTTGCTCACAAATGCAACCGAAAGGGCAATGCATGTGGTGGAAGAGCAAAAAACTAAATGGAAGAAATTTGGCTGCTCAATTCTTTCTGATGGGTGGACGGATGGGAGAAACCGCACCATCCTTAATTTTTTGGTTGCTTCCAAAGGTGAAGTTGTGTTTTGGAAGTCGATGGATGCTTCCAACAGGATAAAAACTGCAGATACATTGTGTACGCTGTTGGAAGAAGTTGTGATGGAGGTGGGCATTGCTAATGTGGTGCAAGTCATCACAGATAATGCAGCAGCGTATGTGGCAGCTGGAAGGATGCTTGAGAGTAGACATCCATCACTCTTTTAGTCACCTTGTGCGGCTCATTGCCTTGACCTTCTTTTGGAGGACATAGGCAAACTTGTTTGGGTGGCACCGATTGTAGATGATGCAAGGAGCATCAAAAAATATATCTACAATCACCCTTGGGTTCTTAATTTGATGAGAGAGCATACGCAAGGGAAGGAGTTGGTGAGATCGGGTGCCACAAGGTTTGCAACAATTTTCCTAACGTTGCAAAGCATTTTGGATTCTTTGGGCTCTCTAAAACAAATGTTCGTGAGTCAAGCATGGAATGACTCCTCATATTCAAAGAAGGCCGAAGGAGATAGAATTTTTGCAATAGTCTTCGACCCCTTGTTTGCAAAAAAAGCTACAGAGATCATGAGGGTAACTTCAAAACTTTGATTTTAATTTTAATCTCAAGTTGAATATAAATATATATTTTTTAATTTAACTTTAAGCCTTTCATTATAAATTTCTAACTTTGATCTTTTTGTATTTTTAATCTACGTGTCGGAGCCCTTGGTTAGAGTCCTCCGCTTGGTAGATGGGGATGAAAACCCAATGGGATACATTTATGAGGCCATGGATAGGGCCAAGGAGGCCATCAAAAGTTATTACAAGGGGGACAGCCTCAAATTTGATCCCGTATGGGAGATTGTTGATAGGAGGTGGAACAATCAACTCCACCAACCCATCCATGCAGCAGGGTACTTCCTCAACCCTTCTTTTCTCTTCTCAGAGAGCTTCTCTGATCCTAATGGAGAGGTTATGGAGGGGCTCACAACATGCATTCAGAGGATGGAACCTGAGGTTGCAGTGAGAGACCTCATCGTCAAGGAGATGGATATATATAGGGAGGCAACTGGTAATCTCTTTTCTTCAGAGTTGGCTGTTAGAGGAAGAACCACTCTGCCACCAGGTATAAAATTCAGAGTCTTTAAATTTTAAGTTTATTTCACATGCATCTTAGAATTTGATAAAATGTGTTTTGACTTTTGACTTTTGAGTCTTTGACTTTGTTTTCTAACTCTTCAATTTTCTTTTTGTTTTTTGCAGATGTTTGGTGGAAAAATTGGGGTGGAAAAACCCCAAATCTACAAAAATTGCCCTCCGCATTCTATGTCAGCCCTGTAGTGCATCCAATTGTGAGCGCAATTGGAGCTTGTTCGAGTCCATTCACACGAAAAAGAGGAACAAGTTAACACAAAAGCGCCTCAATGACTTGGTCTTTGTGCAATACAACCTTCGGTTGCGCATAAAGAGAGTTGAAGAAAAATCACAGGATCCTATTGACTTAGATGAGATAGATCCTTATAGTGATTGGACAGGGCGAGAGGAGCAGCCTCCATTGTTTAGTGCAGATGAAATCCTTGACTTTGAGAGAGAGGCAATGGAGGATGTGGGTGCATCAGGAGTTGGAGATGTAGG
>VDFB02001637.1:0-20802 GCA_007258455.2 Sequoia sempervirens | reverse complement strand
TGGAATACACTTGATCATTCAGGTATTCCATTAGCTCAGTCATGAGAGTTTCACCTCGATTGCATCTTGAGGTGTGCTCATCAGTTTGATTTCAGCCCACATGTTCAAGAGTTGACAATGATTTTGATGACACAGAGAGGTGGGTGGAATAAGGAGTGTTCTAGTCAGCTTGGATATGATTTGTTTCTGGCCTCAAATGATGATTCCGAGTTTGGCAGGTCTTCTACTTTGCTCTCTCATGATGATTACCATTTGATTCAGGACTTCGGGACTTGCTGCGTTTTGGAGATGGGAGGTATCAGAATGGCACAACAGGAAGCAATGGGTGGTGGCTTTCCAACAGTATGGGCGCATCAAATTTATCATCGCAGTTTTGGGGTTGAGTTGATTCAGCAGGATGTGCTTGTGCTACAAGAGTTGTTTGGTGATGTTTGGGACATTACATAGATTTTCACTTGGGATCCAGGTGGAGAAGAGTTGTACTTGTTGCTGAGATTGCTTGGGGACAAGCAATTTTAGGAGGGGCGGACTGTAATGTCCCCGTTTTGGAGGTAGTTTGATTTAATTAATTTAATTAATTAAGTTGTCCAAAATAATAATTATTTTATGAGGATGACTAATTAGTTATTTTAATTAAATTAAAAAGTGGTATTAAGTTAATTATTTATAAGGTTATTAATCAAATCAATATTATAAGGCAACCTTATATTTAATTAATTTAATAAAGTGACTTGATTTTTAATATATTATATAAAGTCACTTAAATAAAATAAAATAATATTCTAGAAGCTTCTGGAGAAATTGGGGAAAAAGAATAAATAGACATCTTGGGCTTCATTCTCAGCAGGGCAGATTTGATGTTGTTGTTGTTTCATCTTGTAGAGCCTAGGGTTTCTGCAGATTACTTCATTGTCATAGGAAACGAAAACTTCCTATTGATAGCAATTTTGAGGGTGTGAAATATCACTTGAATTATTGCAGCTGGGAGAAAGTTACTTCAGACTTTCTATTTGTGCTTCATTGTGGAAAAGATCTGAGTACAATAGCTGATGTACTATTGTACCTTTTGAAAAAGGGTTTTGAAGGTTATTACTTGCATATCAGATTTAGTATTGGCTGCTACAGTACACGTGAATAGTTCCACGCTACAGTGATCCGCTACAGTAACTTGGTGCATCATTCAAAGCATTCTCAGCCTAGGCACAATTTTGGAGAAGCATTGCATTCTTCCTTGGCATCAAATATTGAAAGGAGAAGGTCTGATATTATTTTCAGATTTTGAAGATAAAACTCAGTCACATTAGGGTTGCTTGTGGAGACCACGATTTGTTTGTTACTCCCTCATCTTGGTTTGATTTCCCTTCCTACCTTGGGCGCACTTCATAGGAGGGTTTGGAGATGAATATAAAAGCATTTTGGAGGACATTGAAACTGAGAATGATTTTATAAAAATTATTTCATACTAGAACAGGGGCGGTTGGGTCTGAGGTTCGATTTGGCATCAAGAGGTCTTCATCATGCAAGATATGGCTTGCTTCTTCATCACAGCTTCAAGGCGACTTCATGTTCCAGGTTCCTTTTGATTTATACAAGCTTAATGATCATCTAGATGCATTTCATGGTATTTGATGTAGGTGAACATTTTGTATCAGATCTGTTTGTAATCATTGTATGAGTTGTAAGCCAAGAGTCTTGGCATTGGCATTGACATCATTGTTAGAAGATTGCATTCTCAATACTATATCAATAGTTGGAAATTATCACTTGTTGTTTTTGAGCATTGAATGTTAATATGAGGATGTATGTCAACTGTTTGACATAATGTCAATGGCTGTAGATGCATGATAATCATATAGTTACTTATCATATGCATTGGAAACCAAAAAAAAGATTGCATTGCTGTAGAAGTTATTTTCAATCATTGTAGAAGTCATTATAGCTTTAATATCCAGTTTGGCAACACAAATTTCAAGCACGAAAACTCAGATCAGAAAACAAGACATTTCATGTAAACTGTTTGACAATTTTCCTTGGGCAAGAAATCAGAAATTTTATATCAATTTGAGTAAGGCTCATTACACGCAATCATTTGTTCAAGGCCGACTTGTGTTCATTGAAGGGTCACGTCCCTCCACCCCATATTGTATATATACACCTTCATTGTATCTCACTTGGCATCAATTCAATCTCATTGTTCTTGCATCCACTTCATTCATACTCGTGCGAATTTATTCAAGGCAGATCGAAGTCATCAAAGATCAAGTTCAGCATTATTGGAGGCTGAGATTTATCAGCGTATTACACCATATTGTTTATGTGTGTGCATCAGTTTGTGATGCTTATTATTGGCCTTCCAATCGGCTCATTGTAAAGGAGACATTCTTTGTTATATTCAATATATAAGTGATATATTGTTGTTGGGTTTTTCTCCCTCAAGAGGAGGGTTTCCCAAGGTATCTGCTATGTTCTTGTGTTGAATTTGAATTAAATTTTTGTGTCATTAATCTGATCTTAAAAACTAACAAATGTCCTTGCGATTTATTTTTTATTATTGTTTCCTTTCCCACTATCTCCTTTTATTCTAGAATTTTGCCTTCTTGTGAGCTCCTTCCTTATTAGTGATTGATTCTTTCTGTTTATCTATAGCTAGACTCCAAAAAACTAGCAATTCTTTTCTTTGTCCTTCCTTTCCCTCTTGGCATATTTTTGCAATCTTTATCGATCAATACCTCTTAGAAAAAAATAGTGAACACCTTTTAAATGGAACATCACGATTTTACCTTGGTGACTTAAAATCTTCTCAAACATTGTGATCCAATTTAGGATTCAATCTCTGTGGCTTCAAGATACGACAAGCTTTGGTTGCAACTCCTTGAGGAACACAATATGCAATTCCAAATGCTTCAACAACCTTTCAACCACGATCCTTCTTTTTGTTTGTGGTACTAATTCATTTTACTCAGGTTGTGAATGCTTTTAAAGAACGGTAATCTCTTGATACTCTAATCTCTTCCTCCTTTGGAATGGTAGCACTTTTAACAACTTTCATTTTCTGTAGGGGTTGGGGAACCTCCTATTGGAAATTATTGTCATTGATGTCAAAGGCATTAGAAGACCAAGATTACGGGTGCAAGAAAATAAAATAAGATATATTGTTTCTAAGGGCCAACCCTTAGTCTCTAGGTGCCCTCACTAAATTAAATAAAAAATTGCAAATTAATTTTTATGAAGAGGGTTGACCCTCCTAAGTGGTGCGCCCCATTTTTGGGTGTTTATTTTTGAAAAATAAATAAATAAATAATTATATATATATATAGGAGCCGACCCCTATTGAAGCACCCAAGGTAGAGATGAAAGGGTGCATTTAAAAGGAGGAGTTGCATCCATTTGTAATGTATGTGTTGCTTCATAAAGTCACTTGCCTTGGAGAAAATATTTAAAGAGATTGTGAAGTCCATTTGAAGGCAAGCAATTCATTGAATATCATTCGTGTAAAGAGCAGAACTAAAAGGCATTTAAGTGCAGATATTTTGAAGACATATGAGCAGAATTATAAGAGACATATGAGTAGATTTATTAAAGCTTTATGGCAGAATTTATGAATAACTTTTAGGCAATTCTAAAGACAGATTTTTGCGAAATAGTGAGAAGATTTATGAAGGTGATTTAGGGAAGATCTAAAAATAAGTCTCAAATAAATTATTATATTGTTCATTAGGAGGTTGGTGCCACTACCTTCTAATTAAGGAGATCGGGAGGTTGGTGTTTCTCATTAGAAGAGATTGGTGTCTCTTGCTGAGTTGGTGCTCAGTTGTGGGGATTGGTGTCTCTTGTGGGTTGGTGCCTATGAAAGAAGCTTTGTGAATGATGTAGATCGGTGCCTACAAGAAGATCTACATATAAGCAATATTTTTCCGCAATTTTCTCCCAGAAGGGTTTCCACATAAATCATGTGTTCATCTTGTGTTCTTAATTGCTAGATCTTGCATGTGCGTTATTATTGTGGATGATTAAGTTGTGAAGTATTATTGTTGCGGTTGTTTAAGTGTTGAAAAATAAAAGATTGTTGTTATATTGATTCACCCACCCTTCTCGGTATAACTGAGTACTCTTCAACTCCATCAAGTTCTTGCATACACTATAAAACTGCAATCTACTTTCAACAACTTCCTTACAACAATTCTCCTTCCTTTTGCAATTTCTCTATTTTAGAGGTGACAATGTCTTCACCTAGGGCTATGGTCTCTAGATTGTGGATTTCCTACCTCCTTTCATCTTCTGTAAACTCCTCTCCACTCACGTGATCAAGTTTGCTGCAATTTCTTCTTTCAAGGAGGTGGCTCAAACCTGCAAACAACAGCTTCCATTCCTCTCACAATCTTCTAAAACTCTTTTCCACCCTACTCCCAGCAAACATTATCAACCTATGTCTGATAGCCCTAGCTCTGATACCAATTGAAGGTATCTAATATAACAATTAATTTATCAATAATGATCTACATATCATCAATACACAAATTTGAAGAGCACACACAAAAATTTCTTATTAATATTCATTGAATCGTTTGCATATTTATACAATGAGATTCTAAACTAAATCCAACAAATCAGATATCTAATCTCTACAACTACCCTTTACCAAAGAACTAACAATGTTCATTAAAATTAAATCCTTTCATTAAGATTTTGATATTTTAGGTTACAAAGTTTTGGACAATGCAGATAGATATGAGATGACCATGCATGCTCATGATTTGGAGTGAGCACCAATGATGAGAGTGACTCGCGATGGTCAACTATAGTTTCATCATCTTTGATTGGAGTGAGCACCAATGATGAGAGTGTTCAACACATGGTGATACTGAGGAGGGGGGAAGCGGGGGGGGGAGTGAATCAGTATCTACCAAAATTTTACATATCAAAAGTCAACCATTCAAGTAAGATCTAGCAATTAGGAATGCAATGAGAACACACAATTTACATGGAAACCCTTTCAGCAAAAAACCACGGCACAATATTGCATGTATATTATAGGTTAATCTTCTTCTTCTTGTAGGCCCTAACCTAATATCAAAGTCTCAAATTTCTATACCAATTGAGCTCCAACTAAAAAAGAGGCTCCAACCTCTACTTGATAGGCTCCATCCCCCACACACAAATTGAGCTTCAACCCAGCAATAGGCTCCAACCTCCTTTTAATAGGCTTCAACCCTTTCAATTCTTCAATGCTGATATAATTAATTCTTTCACCAAATCTGATCCAAACTTTCTTCCTTATAAATCTGATAACCAATCACAAATCTCATCCACACTCCAATATCAACCTTTCTGTAATAACCCCATTCGTTTTCTAAACGAATAGCACAAGGCAGATGGCTTCGTCCAAATACATTCATTGGACGTGAAGAACATTAATATGAATGAGATGAGTGGTTTTCTTTTAAGAGTGGGAGAATCATTTGCCAATATCTTAGATGCTTGGCCATATGATGTTGAAGGAAGAAAGACATTTCATAAAGATAAATGCAAAGAAACTTGTAGACAGATATAAATGCAATTAAAATTATAATTATCAAAGCTGGCTGACCATATATGGTTAAACTAAATGTTTATACTGGTTGATCTTCATATGGATTCGTGAATCTAAATCAGTCATAGAGGTGGACGACTTCAATAATATATTGGAATTATAGTGATTTAATATAGGACAACGAATGGTATAATTAGAAGACAATAATTATATCAAATGCAGTGATAATATAATAAGCAAAGGGCAGAGATTATATTAAAGAAGGCAGCGATAATATAGTAATAAGCATTGCATTAATAATGGACAAGCAGCCATGCATGAAAAGGCATCGATTAACTTCAAAGGCAAAGGTTGTGATTAAGGGATGCCACCCTTCACATAAAGGCATGAGGATATAAAAAGAGTTTATTGTATGTGAAGAAAAGAATATAGAACATTTTTGTAATTTCATATTCTCTAATGTGGACTGTAAGTGCTCTCAAAGAGCCTCAACCAGCCAAGTGAAGGAGTTGTATCGATCACCTCTTCCAAGGCTATGGACGCATAAGTAATCAGGCCATAATTAGACACAGCGCCAAGTACAAATTGCATGAATATACAGAGCAGATCTGGGACAGCAATCAGATTAGAGACATAAGTCTCTTGCATATTCAAATGCATGATTTTAGAGTAATAAATCAGAAACAGTGCTTATATTTTCTTACTGAATCACTAATAAAATCAGATTACATTATTCAGAATTTATATCAGAAACGTGGCATTATAATACTATTGATATATGAGTACTAGTGTTAATCATTTAAGGCAAACCGAAGGTACATAGTAGAGGTTTTATAACCATTTATACCCTCCCTTAAAAATATTAGCTCTTTGGCATGTTTTGGCATCTTAATCTATAAGATTGAAAGTAAAATTTAAAGTAATTTTACAAGGGACATTACATTTTCTTTCAAATCTGATCACAATATCTCTCACGAATCTAATTACAATTATTCACACAATCCTTTCATAAATCTGATCTATAATTTCACCTTAAAATCTGCATTCTCTCCCTTAACATTTACTTCTCAATCTTCACATAATTTTTTGCCTCCTTGTCTGCTCAAAATCACTTCACAATCTGCTCTTATTCTTCATATATATTCATTAGACATACTTGCATTTATTATTCATTCATGGGCTGTGTATGCACTCAAAATAAACCTGAGTTGCTCTTCATTTTTTCTGCTCTTTTACTCAATTATTATTCAGAAATATATCATTGGATTGCTTTTTATCAAACTACTCTTCACATCTTTCTTATGTACCTTCTCAAGGGATAATATTCTTTGTGAATATATGTGACTCTTAATAATAGACATACCTTTACACATGGATCATGTCTCTTCAAAATTAATTGTTGTCCCTTTAATGAATCACTGCAATTTATATCACTAATGCTGATTTTTATCTTGTATAAATTGCTCCCCTTTTGATCACACCCTTTTGGACTTTTGTTTTATTTTTAATAATGATTGCTAACGTGCTTTAAATTTAACTAACTCATTTTAAATGAAGGGTGGTCCATGTAGGGAGGCCGGCCATACTAACATCATTATTAATTCAAGGAGAGTCGGCCTTTATGGAGTTGACCATCATTTTAAATTACTTCCTTCTCTTGTAAACCGCAGCCTTCTTATGTAATTGTTTCTCTTTAACAGATTTGTCTTTTACAAGTCTTTGTCTTATTTGCCAATCATTGGATGTTAGTAATTGTTAACTGCTCCATGTACATTTAAATATGATTCATTTATTTCTAATTTGAAATTGTTGTGTGGTCGGCCTCCTTATTTTCTTGATCGACCTCTTTTAATAAATACTCTATTTTATGAGTCGGCCTTTATAACATATTTAATTTACTTCAAATCCTTTCAGAAGAATGGCGCTCACACTTCATAGAGCCGGCCTGCATAGGTATATAATGTTAAATGTTTAACTTAAACATCCACATCCTTCCAATGTCACAATCTCTCCAAAGGTAATGTCCACATATCTCTAAGTTGGCCTTTCACTTTCACAATCTTTCAATAGGAATGTCTAATAGGCAATTCTTAACATCAATTAGACCTTGTATACAATGATATTGCTACTTTTACATTAATGACATCACTTAATAACCTTGTGCCTTTGACATCAATGACAACATATTCCAACAATCTTCCCCTTTGTCATTGATGGAAACACAATCATAATTCTCTCATTTGCTTTACTCTATCTGTAAAATATGTTATAAAGGCCAACTCATAATATGTCATAGGGTCCTTCCTCTTTTCTGTGATGCTCCCCCTGTTTGTAAGGCTCCCCTTTCATGGAGATTTTCTAATGTTGCCCCTTGCTCTAATATTCCTCTTTCTTGACATCTATTCTCTTTATAACTATCTTTTGTTGTAGCTCTTCACCTTTCTATAGTTCTCCTATTGTCCATCTCTTTTCTCTAATTGTCTCAAGTCTTTAGGCAAAAATATTTTCTATCTTTCTATAACCTCTCGTCATCCTTCATATTGTCGTCAAATGCTTTCTAACATTCTATATATGATCTTTCTTATTTGATTTCCACTCTTGCACATTGAAACTTCATCATGTAATAACCTTCCTCTTGAAGACAATCATCATTTTCACTATATCTTATCTTTCATAATGTTGTCATGTATCATTTGTCAACCGTCTTGTTATACATGCTTTGAACTATACTTTGTTGGAGTGTTTATGATTTTTACATCTCTTTTTTTTAACCTCCATCATCCCAAGAACATAACTCAATGATCTTGTTGTATGCTTAGTCATTCTTTAGTCTCTCTTTCTTTTCCCAATCATATCTTCTCTTTCTCTACTAATTCTTCCCTTTTTGATCAATGACAACGGAATGCTTGTATAGAACATGCCTTTAGCTGATCTATCTTGAATTGTCTTCTTCATCGAGCTAAAATAATGCAATGGTTAGCTCTCCTTGAACAAGTGTATCTCTTTAAAAACTTAGTGATATCTCTTGCGCATGAGGCACAAGCATGGATTCTTCCTTCTTCTCATCATCTTGCTCTTGTTTTCTTCTCAATACCTTTGTAAATTCTTGGTTTTGCTTATTCATGGCTTCCACTCTCTTGTTCTACTTAGGGTATTCCACAAAATTACTTCTACACGAATGTGCTATATGCCCATGGTTGTTGCAATTGTAGCATAAAGAATCATAGCTTTTTCTTGAGAACTTATAAACATCTTTGCTTCATCCATCATTTCTTTCTTGTGTTTTACAACTTCTTGCCTTATGACCAAAATAGTTGAATTTATAACATATGATGTCGTCCTTTCTATTTTTTAACACATAAGATCTATTATTCTTGATCCAACCATTGTTTCTTACATGTGTCCAACAATCTATTGCTTTGTGACCATAGTTATTACATGAATAGCAATCGCCATAAAAGTAGTCTTGAGACTTGCTCATTTGCGCTTGCCTTGAAGGAAATGATTTTGTGAGTTTCTCCTTGTTTTTATGAGGAACATTAGTTTTCTATGGGACGTCGTTTTCTTTCCTTTTATTATTCTCACCATTTGAGCCTTTTAGAACATCTGCATGATCTTTTGGTTTTTCTTCGTTTCCCTTCTTTTGTTGCTCATTTGAAGGTTGATCTTCCTTTGCAATATGACCAAGACTTGTCTCTATGCATGATGACTTTTGTCCATCTATAATATCATCCACGGTTCCAATACTCTTATCAACTTTGTAATTCCTATCTTGCTTGGTAGTTGTTTTCTCTAATTTTGTTCTTAAGTAACAAAGTTGGGACTTATACTTCTCACAATCTTCTTCTTTTATCTTCAATTGACTTCTTACTTCTTCATCTTTCCTTTTTGCTTATTTGATTTTTATTTTTAGATCTTCAATCATCCTATCTGCTTCTTCAAGGGCTTGTGTCACTTTTGCCTTTGATTCACTTTCTTCTTGAACTTTTGACTTTAGACATACATTTCTTCTTTTAAGTGCATGAGTCTCATCATGCGTAAGATAAATTTCTTCCTCTAAATCCACTTCTTCATCAACCTCATTCTTCTCATCTTCGGAATGTTCTTCTTCATCTCTATCTCCTTTTGCTTTCATAGCCATGAAAAATATTTCTTCTCTTGAATCTTTCTCTTCTTTTCTTTAGTCTTTACGTTTGACCTGCACACATTCAAAATCACAATAATCAGTTTTATCATAACTAAAATGTTTATAAATACCCTTGTCTATGTTGTTTTCTTCTTTGAGCTTTCTATCAACATGGGCTTCCTTTGCATTCGAATCATTTCTCGAGCTATCACTTGTTTCATGATTTGAGTTCTTCATTCCTTTCAATGCTTTAAACATTCCTTCTTCTTTAGATGAATTCTCTTTTTCTAAATCCATATCTACCTTTTCATCATAATTTCCTTCTTCTAAATCCATTTCAACATTTTCTTCCCCTTTTAACTTTTCTTTTCTCTAACTCACTAGGTTATCTACCTTTTCAAAAGTATCATCATTTTTTGGTTCTATTGCCATGTGTATTCCAAGTGCCATCACATCATTTTCATTTGGTTTTGTTGGTGCATGTTTATCAACATTTTGCTTAGTATTTCCTTTTCTTTTTCCCATATGTGCTCTTATGATCCAGCATCTAGCAGTTAGGCCATTTGTGAAGGAACCCTACTCTGATACCAATTGTTGAGCACACGGTGATACTGAGAGGGGGGAGGAGAGTGAATCAGTATCTAACAAACTTTTACCTATCAAAACTTAACCAATCACAATAAAACCGTTCAAGTAAGATCTAGCAATTAGGAACAAAATGAGAACACATGATTTACGTGGAAACACTTACGGGAGAAAACCACGGCACAATATTGCATATATATTATAGGTTAATCTTCTTCTTCTTGTAGGCTTCGACCTACTATCCAAGTCTCAAATTTCTATACCAACTAAGCTCCAACTAAAAAAGAGGCTCCAACCTCTACTTGATAGTCTCCAACCCCCACAAACAAACTGAGCTTCAACCCAGCAAGAGGCTCCAACCTCCTTTTAATAGGCTTCAACCCTTTCAATTCTTCAATGCTGATATAATTAATTCCTTCACCAAATCTGATCCAAACTTTCTTCCTTATAAATCTGATAACCAATCACAAATCTGATCCACACTCCAATATCAACCTTTCTTTCAAATCTGATCAGAATATCTCTCACGAATCTGATTACAATTATTCACACAATCCTTTCATACATCTGATCTATAATTTCACCTTAAAATCTGCATTCTCTCCCTTTACATTTACTTCTCAATCTTCACATAATTTTTTGCCTCCTTGTCTGCTCAAAAACACTTCACAATCTGCTCTTATTCTTCATATATATTTGTTAGATATACTTGCATTTATTATTCACTGATGGGCTGTATATGCAGTCAAAATAAATCTGAGTTTCTCTTCATTTTTTCTGCTCTTTTACTCAATTATTATTCAGAAATATATCATTGGATTGCTTTTTATCAAACTGCTCTTCACATCTTTCTTATATACCTTCTCAAGGGATATGTTCTGTGTGAATATATGTGACTCTTGATATTAAATAATAGACATACCTTTACACATGGATCATGTCTCTTCAAAAATAATTGCTGTCCCTTTAATGAATCGCTGCAATTTATATTACTAATGCTGCTTTTTATCTTTGTATAAATTGCTCCCCTTTTGTACACCCTTTTGGACTTTTGTTTTCTTTTTAATAATGATTGCTAACATGCTTTAAATTTAACTAATAATAATGATTGCTAACATGCTTTAAATTTAACTAACTCATTTTAAATGTATGGCGCTCCATGTAGGGAGGTCAGCCATATTAACATCATTATTAATTCAAGGAGACTCAGCCTGTATGGAGTCGACCATCATTTTAAATTACTTCCTTCTCTTGTAAATTGCAGCCTTCTTATGTAATCGTTTCTATTTAACAGATTTGTCTTATAGGAGTCTTTGTCTTATTTACCAATCATTGGATGGTAGTAATTGTTAACCGCTCCATGTACATTTAAATATGATTCATTTATTTCTAATTTGAAAAACTTGGGTGGTTGGCCTCCTTATTAGCTTGATCGACCTCTTTTAATAAATACTCTATTTTATGAGTTGGCCTTTATAACATATTTAATTTTCTTCAAATCCTTTCAAAAGAATGGCACTCACACTTCATAGAGTCGGCCCGCATAGGTATATAATGTTAAATCTTAAATTTAAACATCCACATCCTACCAATGTCACAATCTCTCCAAAGGTAATGTTCACATATCTCTATGTCGGCCTTTCACTTTCACAATCTTTCAATAGGAATGTCTAACGGGCAATTCTTAACATCAATTACACCTTGCATACAATGATATTGATACTTTGACATTAATGACATCACTTAATAACCTCGTGCCTTTGACATCAATGACAACATATTCCAACAGAGAGTGGCTCACAAATGGTCAATTGTAGATTGACCATCCTTGATTGCAAAGTAACTGCATCAATAATTAAAGAATGCAGATTCACTGTTTTTTGGAGATGGCCAAGGAGATGCCCTGAGTCAAGATAGTGATGCAGCACATATTTTAGAGTTTTTCTTCAAAATGTTCATTATGGGGGAGGAATGATAGAATAATGACCATTTTTTTCAATATTCATTAGTTTATGTAATTAATTATTTGTTATTAATAATGAAGGATAATGAACATTAGTTTATGTAATTAATTATTTGTTATAGGTAGTTGTAGATTTCAGTTACATCTTTAAATTTATTTGTACAACTTATTCTCATAACGTAATTAAAAAATGAATGTGATAGAGATTACTGAATCGTCATTCTATATTTTATATTCCTTCAAATACCAGCAGTCTTTCACGCAATAAATGATGGCAGGTGATGCATGTTGATTTTAAGTGATCAGATGTAAATGCACAGAAATAAATCAAAAATCAGACAAGATAACACAGTATATACCCTGGGAAAACCCTCCTCTTGAGGGAGAAAAACCCAGCAACAAAGATCTCTCTTATATTTGATACAACAGTGGCAATAATTCACTTTACAATGAGGCCGAACACAAGGCCAATAACCAGCATCTACTCTAGATGCAATAACAGATGATAATCTGCTCTTAGATTCGCAATCTGCTCTTCCTTGTAATCTGCACTTAGAGAGATTCGCAATCTGCTCTTCCTTGTAGTCTGCACTTAGAGAGATTCGCAATCTGCTCTTGAATGAATTCGCACTTGAATAGATCGAACTTGCTTGATCTGGACTGTCTTCCTCAAGACTTCATCACTGCACTATGTTTGCTCTGTATTGAGGTACTCTGAGAGATGTTCGCCCTTCACTGTGTGGTATATTTGCACTTGATGATACATCCACATTTGATCAGACTTTCCAACTTGAGGCGCACATGATCAGATTCGCTGGCTGTAGCTTCGCCCTGTTTTTGTATGATCACTCTTTGATCAGACAATACATGTTCGCACTTGTGAGAATGGCAAAACTGACTCTGCTCATTACCATGGACGAATGTTCTTATACAATTTGGAGAGGTCGCACCTCTTCATATCATGAGGTCGGCCACAAATACAATTCATAAGATGAAAGTCGGCCTCAACAGATTTTATTATCAAGATGACTTTGTAAAGAATGTCGGCCTAGATAAATGCATGCCTCTTCACAAGAGGTCGGCCTCAAATCATAACAACACATTAAATGACTTCTCATGTCGGCTATACAAGGTGAGGATGAACAATAATAATAACAAATATAATTTGAATAGCCGCCGGCTATCATTCAAATTTATTTTCAAGAAGGAGCTGAGCTGGAAGGAGCTACCGAAGCTGCTATAACATTAACACTCCCTCTCAGCTAGGGAGAGAACTTCCAGCTGCATAATACACATCATCTCCATATGAGGTTCATCTGCCACCATTGCCTGCAATCAAATATAAAGAGAGAAATATCACCTCAATGTGATATTAACCATCACATGGTTAAGTACTAGTGTTCATCACTTGCGTGATGCTGTCACCTCAACGTGACTTTCACCATGGCTCTCCCAGAGGGTGAAACACAAGTACAAGAAGATCATCACGGACTCTCTCACGTGATGTTGTCATGGAGTCACACACATGACATCCACCATGACTCAGCTCAGAGGGTGGAAACGAGGGCTTTCACCTCAAAATTCTTCCGTCACAGAAGAAGATGCAATAGTAAGACAAGTGTTCATCACTTGCGTGATGTTGTCACCTCAAGTGACTTTCACCATGACTCTCTCAGAGGGTGAAACACAAGTACAAGATATGTCATGGAGTCGCACACATGACATCCACCATGACTCTCTCAGAGGGTGGAAACGAGGGCTTTCACCTCAAATTCTTCCGTCACGAGAGAATGCAATAGTAAGTACAAGTGTTCATCACTTGCGTGATGTTGTCACCTCAAGTGACTTTCACCATGACTCTCTCAGAGGGTGAAACACAAGTACAAGATATGTCATGGAGTCGCACACATGACATCCACCATGACTCTCTCAGAGGGTGGAAACGAGGGCTTTCACCTCAAATTCTTCCGTCACGAGGAAGAAAGTGCATTAACAAGGTTTTCACCTCGAACTTCTCTCACGGAAGAACTCATTAAAGCAAGGCTCAGCGATCTGAGACTCATACTTTCAGTGGATTCTCCCACCAAGCTTGTCTCGAAAGTACCACGAACTTTACTCTGAGAGGCTTGGTGAGAATATCTGTCGTCGCTCATCGGTGCTAATGTACCTCAAGCTGCACCCTTTAGCGGTACCATATCTCTGATATAGTGTGCTTGATCTCAGCATGCTGATTCGTCGAAACGGAAGGGATTGACTGAGGCTTCACAACTCGATTATCACAATGAATAATGGTGGCTCCATTGATTGTCCAAACAATCCTGCAAGGAGCTTTCGAAGCCACACTGCTTCTCGAGTTGCCATACAAGCTGCAATATACTTGGCCTCTGCTGTATGCTTCTCTGAGCGCTTCCTGCTACACCAGTCGCCATCGAACCCCAAAACAAGCAACCCCAGAGGTGCTCTTAGATCGTAACACTGACGCCTTGTCAGTCGGTGAAACCGTAACTCCAAGTTTGCATCGAAGTATACTTCAACCCATATCCAAGCCCTTACGCGCCGTATCTCCCGGGATATGTTTAAATTTTGCAACAAAATGTATCATTTCGGATCACATAAAGCTGGCTAAGTGCACTCACGCATAGCAAATATCGAGGTCTAGTGTTAACTAGATACATCAAGGATCCAATCAGCTGTCTGTACAACGTAGGATCCACCAAATCTGAACTAGCTGCAGCAAGATTACCATCTTCTTCAGGCTCAGCAGGCTCCCTCTAAATCTTCAGGCACTTGTATCAACCTTCTGACCTCTTCGTCCAAGATTGCCTGCAACACTTTGACTTAGATAAATGTTTTCGAGTGCACACCTCTGGTACTGAAGAGAATTCAGAATAGTCCTCCTCGACCTCATCTCAGATCTCACTATTCTGAATAGGTTTGCGGGGCTACCAATGACAAATCCAGAAGACAATCTTGAGCAATTATGATCTCAGCAACTGAAGGGATCCTCTAAGGGTTTAGCACCGAGCCTTTTAATACAACAATCTTCACTTCTTCTCGGTGAGTTACAAGACTCCCTCTTGATCCTTGCTCCAAAGATTGCAAAGGAGACTTCTGGAAGTGAGCTCCCTCTGGTCACCAGCTCAGTCCCAAGGCTGCTTGATTATTTCTTTGGTCGGCATGACTTCGTCACAAGATGCCTCAAGCTTTTCATCATTAAGCAATTCCTCATCACCTTCTTGCTCCTGCAAGCATTTTAGAGAGAGATTACTTAACAGTTTGTAATTACCCAAAGAAATATCAAGACTGGAATCATACAAGATTTACAATCACAGGTTATAACATGAACACATAAGCTTTTATGCACAATGTTAGAACATGAATAAATAAATCAATCAAAAGATCAAACTAGAGGGTTAAAGGAACTTATATCTATAAGATTTGATATAGCTCCTTAGTTCATTCATCTGTTTGCTCCTCTCGAGAGTGCCTAACTCTGCACAATAAAAGAATAATCTGCACAGCTGCAGATTTCTTGAATGCATTAAACGGTTGGCATGTAGAATCAACTCTCCCAAGAGTTCAAGATTCTATCACAACACATGCATTGGAGAAGGGTATCGATGTGATCAACCTATCACAACATAAGGATACCAATCTCTTCTCTTTTGCTGATTTTTATCTCAAAGTCATACATCAAGGATTTACACGATTAGTCTAGATCAACTCACAATAGATAATTTGAAGTATTCAAAGGATCTTTGACCTAGAAATCACAAATTAAGAGAAGTAACAATCTCCTTATACTAAGCACACAATGTCCAAGATACAACAAATAAAGAATACTTGTTTATGCTGAGAGATACGCTGATTTAAAGCACAGATCAACATGCAACTTTTATGGTTTGAACACAGGCCCATGATTCAAAATAGAAATGTGATTTCAACAAAACACAGAATACTTATCTTCCTTAATATTCTGATGAATGCAATTATTGAACACGGTATGCTGTTCTTATACTCAGATCAATCCACAGCCTTCATGACTCGAGCACAGACTCATGACAAGGTTAAATTTGAACAAGGCCCATGACTGCTCAAATTTGCAGTGCACTCCGTTTCCAACTGCAATCCACTAGGTTATGCAACATGCTTACTAGCAATACCCAAATTGTTAGAGATAGATAGGATCATTACACGAAAGACTTTATCAGATCTGCACAACTGAGATTCACATAAAGGAATATAAACAAAGAAAGGAACCAAATACTTATCTCTATTTGATTGCAGCCTTTTGATTTCAACCCTTGGCAGCTCAAACTGACATGTGCTTTTAGATAACAGATCCCGGGAGGTGAGATCACCGCATATAACTCTCAGATCTCAGATTGCTAGCAATATGTCTCAAGTAAACTCATGAAGAGAGCCAAGATGATGCACTCCTTTCGTAGATGACAAAACTGGACTTTTCTGAAATGGAAGGACCAAAGAATGCATCCCGCACAAAAGTACTCTACTTGCTCAAGTAGAAGACGTTAGATCTGACTTCGAATTATTTTTTCAAGATCTGATCGGATCTTTCCACAGACCCGCTCTGATACCATGTTGATTTTATGTGATCAGATGTAAATGCACAGAAATAAATCAAAAATCAGACAAGATAACACAGCATATACCCTGGGAAAACCCTCCTCTTGAGGGAGAAAAACCCAGCAACAAAGATCTCTCTTATATTTGATACAACAGTGGCAATAATTCACTTTACAATGAGGCCGAACACAAGGCCAATAACCAGCATCTACTCTAGATGCAATAACAGATGATAATCTGCTCTTAGATTCGCAATCTGCTCTTCCTTGTAATCTGCACTTAGAGAGATTCGCAATCTGCTCTTCCTTGTAGTCTGCACTTAGAGAGATTCGCAATCTGCTCTTGAATGAATTCGCACTTGAATAGATCGAACTTGCTTGATCTGGACTGTCTTCCTCAAGACTTCATCACTGCACTATGTTTGCTCTGTATTGAGGTACTCTGAGAGATGTTCGCCCTTCACTGTGTGGTATATTTGCACTTGATGATACATCCACATTTGATCAGACTTTCCAACTTGAGGCGCACATGATCAGATTCGCTGGCTGTAGCTTCGCCCTGTTTTTGTATGATCACTCTTTGATCAGACAATACATGTTCGCACTTGTGAGAATGGCAAAACTGACACTGCTCATTACCATGGAAGAATGTTCTTATACAATTTGGAGAGGTCGCACCTCTTCATATCATGAGGTCGGCCACAAATACAATTCATAAGATGAAAGTCGGCCTCAACAGATTTTATTATCAAGATGACTTTGTAAAGAATGTCGGCCTAGATAAATGCATGCCTCTTCACAAGAGGTCGGCCTCAAATCATAACAACACATTAAATGACTTCTCATGTCGGCTATACAAGGTGAGGATGAACAATAATAATAACAAATATAATTTGAATAGCCGCCGGCTATCATTCAAATTTATTTTCAAGAAGGAGCTGAGCTGGAAGGAGCTACCGAAGCTGCTATAACATTAACAATGCACTCCACCATATCCCTGTTTTCAACAATTTATGTCCCTGTAAGAAGATAGGTGCATATGACTAGATTTCTCTCCCTCAAGGATCATTGCCCTCAAATGCTAGGTGGCTATAGGGGGAGTAGCCTGCTTTCTCTCAGTATTGTTCATCCACACTATCTTAGCCCAATTCATTCTCCTATAGAAATCATAAAGTCCTGTACTTGACCCATCCAAGATCAATGATGATGAAGATATTGGTCCCTATGCTCGAGGCTTTGATACAAACTATAGCCACCTTTGATCTCTAGCAATAGCCTTCAACCTCTATCTTTGTTAGCTCCCTTCTCATGTTCATTAAGGAACATTCCTTTCACATGAGTTTTTTGTATTCAAATCATTAGGTTTATAGTTTGTTCCTCTTATCTTTTCTTGCTTTATTTGAATTTACCTGCTTTTGGTCCAGCACCTGTAGCTTGCCATTTTCATTCATTTTCTTAGTTACTTTTTTAGCTCATAGAGTTTCTTTGTAACACACCTTTTGGCTATTCTAACTTGTACTTCCAAGTCCCATTGAGTAGTCATTATGGAATTTTAACATAATTTCTTCCCTTCCTTTATCTCTAAAACATGTTCACGTTCCAAACTAAAACACATGGACAGGTGGAGGACACAATCAATTAAATTTGGATACTTTATTCAAGATCAAGAATTTTGTTTTAACTTTTAAGACTATTAAAAATGAGATCCAACCTATTATTCCTAGCTTTCATGAGAATTCTTTTCAGATAACATCTAGCTCTGGAATGTTACTATTGAAGGTCAATATATACAAAAATTGACAATTTACATATCAGAATTTGAATTGGAAATAAACTTAATAGGAATTATATTATAAAAGAAAAGAAATTAAGGCCTTTAACAACTTCTATTTCATAATATTTTAACTTAATACTATGACTTCACAAAAAATGAATTCTAATTGTGGATGAATAGTGATACAATTTTAGATTCCATATGGAACTTAAAATCGATGAAATAATTTTGTTCATCTAATATCCATCAAAATCCAATGTTATCTAGAACATAGCATAGGAACAAAAGATATGAAGCTTCAACTCACTGTATGAAGAATACCCTTCGTAGTGACATCAAAAGCTCCTGCATTTCCACCTGTATCATTTATCCAATCAATAATACGTTGTCGGTGAGCATCTTGATTGTGGTCCATTTGACCATATGTATATGAAAGCGAGTCCCAATACTCTCCAACAGCAAAGTATGGTTCGCTTCCTCGTAAATAATCTTTTACATAACCTCCCCAAAATCCCCTCACAAAGTCTAGTCTCCATCCGTCATATCCAATTTCAGTCCTGCATTGATAGGGTAAAAGAAATGCATTTTATCTTGTGCAACAATTAGCATACATACATAGTTGGAAAAATGAAACTATAATTAGTAAAGAATCATAAATCAAAAGCAAGACAATTATAACATGAGAGTAAGCCCCAAGAGTGCAAATTTTAAAAATATGCACACTACTAAGAAAAAGAAATAACCAAGAAACAATTGTAGTGGAAGGGAATGTGGTCTGTGTTTAAGGACAAAAAAAATTAAGGGAAAAAGAAAAAGAGAAATATTGAAAATGACAATTAAAAATAGTAAAGCATGTTGATTTGAAATGAACCATAATAGTCCAGTCAAGATAAGCAACTTGACCCTTGAATATATTTATACTCAAAAGAAAATAATCACAGTTAAATCGACCAATATACACACACAAAAGTATCAAGAAAATTTAACATTAGATTCTGAGGACACTTATACATAAATCCCATAACTCACACCCCAACATTTCCTTGCATAAAGGTAAAGCTAAATGCATATATCATGATTTTTGAGCCAGTGTAGCATCTAAAATATTAGCAATATGAAAAATGCAAGCAAACCCATGGAAGCATAGTGCAATAACGAATACAACAGTAATTGTATAAAAGACATTAAATAAGTAATTCAATTGTAAAGACAAAGTAGACAAATAAGGATAAAGAACTATCAACAAACATATTTACACCACGTGTACAAAAGGATTAAGAACTATTAACAAAGATATTAAAACCATAATTGCACATACTTCTCTTTGTGAACATATCACAAGTAAGGTAATAACATTTAAGCAATGGAAGGTTAGACACAGGATTAAGTCAGAAAACAAATATAAGTATCATAAGGAATGTGTGATAGGTAAAATCTAGAAGAGAAATGACAAAAATGCACACAAAATAAACTCCTAGTCTAGATTAAACCCAAACACCTTCGATAGAGCAACAAAGATAAACAATGCAACAAACGCTCAAAGAAACTCAAACATTATACCTCCTTAATTATTGGATGATCTCTTGGATGTGGATGAAAGGTTGATAGATTGAGATGTTAGTTGCTTTATGAGAGATTCCCAATTTGGCAACATATACCTATGATCTTGAAGCACTTCCACATATGGAAATGTCTTTGAAATAAAGATTTTTGTAGACTTTTGGGAATAATTGTGAACAGTTGAGATTAGATCATGAATTGGATGGCTAGGATGAATTTGCATGTGAGGAAGAGATGAGATGGATGCAAGTGGAAGGATGAAATGAAATCAAGTGAATAAACAGTCAGGATTACCTTAATTTGCATGGAGATATGAGATGCAAGCAAGCAGAAGCTTGGGGGGAGTGCAAGTGGATAAAGGAGATTGAATCATGTGATAGATGAAGGATCAAGATTGGTGAGGTGGAGATGGATTTTTATTTATTTTTCGATGAGATGAAAAAGGTGGAATGTGCATTAATCTAATTAATTAAATAAATATGATTTATTTAATTAGCTATTAGAGAAAAGATGACCTAATTAATTAAATTAATTAAATTAATTAATCAAATAAATATGATTTATTTAAATAACTATAAGAGAAAAGATATAAATAGCAGTGGTTGGAGATATGGAGATGTTAGGTTAAAATGAGGAAGCAGATTTTAAGTGTCTACAGAATATAGAACAAAGGTACAA
>VDFB02001636.1:0-32418 GCA_007258455.2 Sequoia sempervirens | reverse complement strand
TTAAAATTGAACCCTTAATCTTTCAATTTGGGCTTTAAAACTCACAATGCTATGAATATTTCAATTTGGGATTTAAAACTCAGAATTCTATGAATCTTTCAATTTTGGCTTTAAAACTTACAATGCTATGAGTCTTTCAAAGTTGGCTTAAAATTGAACCCAAACATCCTCACATTGCAATTTGGCTTAAAATTGAACACAAACTCACATTCAGTTTTGGTGCTATTAAAATGAATATAACATCTACTTTTGATGCACTAAAATGAATCATTGTCCTCTTTGCTTTCCATTCTTATGTAACCTTTTAGTGCATATCCTCTCCCCTTGCGCTTCGTGCTATCTTGGATGAAGAGAAACACTCTAATTTTAGAAAACTTATTGAGTCACCCAAAGGCATGCTACATATCCTCTCCCCTTGCACTTCATGCAATCTTAGGTGAAGAGAAATATCATTCCTTTTATTTTATTAGAGGGGGCCTACCCTTGAGATACATCCCCCAATGGAGAACACATGGTGACCTTCAAGCACATTTACTGGTGGGCTATATAAAGTGTGCAAAAACTAAAGTAGCACAAATATGCAGACATTATACCTTGCAGGCCTACTTTCATGTGAATGAATAGGTCACTTAGGGGAAGCTAGAGACTTTAGTGTCTCCCATATGAAGTATACCTCCAGTGTTCACGGTGTCACTAAATTTTTTTGTATCTAGAGGCTAACCAAATTTCATGAAACATCCTTTGAAGTAGTGCATGGGAGGCACACCACTCCCAAAAGTTACTTACCGCGTCCGATTTATAGTTGTGGCATAAATCTTAAGAGTTAATTCTCTTGTACAAAGCTAGGCATATCAAGACAAAACATTTCCTTGATATGGCCTATTTAACCCCTCTATAATTTTAGATTTAAAATCATTCCTTTGGGGGTGAGGTAAGCCTACTAAGAAGTGACGTACCTTTAATCCTATAGATTGTTAAGTGACTAATTTTGTTGAGCCAAACTAGTAAGTCTTATGGAATAAGACTTGTGAAATATCTCCCATATCCATTGAGTCAGTCAAACACATTGCTTGGAATTCAAACAAAAACAAACATCAACTTGGTCAAAAATTCCAAACCCTTTGCTTATATGTGAGTGCACTTGAAGGATAATATATTTCTACATACCTCTAAATATATCTTGTTTTTTTCAAAATAGTATATTAGTGGTTTCCCAATATATTTTACCATATCTATATTCACTTATATCAAAGTTAACCTAGGGAACTATGTCTTAGCTCTTTGATTCCACAATTTCAAGCTTTTGTGGAAAACATTTTTCCTTGTCATAGACATTCTTAGTTTAAAATTAACCAAGAAATTTGATGTGGTAAAAGCAATCTCATTAAATCAAAGTTTAATCAATTTAACCCACAAAGAAGGTACACCTTGGTCCTATTCTCATAACATCTTGACTTACAAACAACAAAAAGAGAAAACAAGGAAATGCATTACCAAGCGTTATACCAAAGTTATACCATCAAACACACATTGGTCTCTTGGTCTAAACACTCCTAGGGAAAAGCATGTATTTCAACACCTTGATCTTGTAAAAAAGTCCCTCTTAGGTTCAAAAAATTAGGATCAATCCTCACATTCATATCAAAACATTTGACATCTCATCTCACCAACAAATTTAAATTTTGGACACAACATCCTCCTAGACTTATATTTTCATCAACAAATCACCTAGTTTAGCTATATGTTTGGGAATGAATCCTTTTTCATACATTTAGTTAGATTAGAAAACATCTCCTTTTGAACAAGTTCATCCTAAATTCACAAGTCTACTTTTAGGATTTACAAGTTCATTAGCATCCTTATCAAACATTCATCAAACCTAAAGTCTAGTGTTTTCCAAAATTAGAAGTTCATCATCCACACCATTCCCCATTTTCATCATCCATTCACATCATTGGTCATAAACACCTTAGAGGGTCACTTTTACTAAAATATGAATCAACCCAAAGGTTTCCAACAATACAAATCCCATCACAATACTCCCAAAGTTGATCCAAAATTTATGGCTACAACAAAAATATCAAAACACAAGAAAGACATGGAGCAAAACCAAAATTTATCTACCATGAGTGACACAAACCAACAAAGCCTTGGAATGAATGAGTTTAATCCTAGAGGTTTCACAATTCCACCCTACAATCCATACATGGGGTCATCATATCCTACAAACTACAATGACACAACAAATGTGGGTATGCCAAATCAAAACTTTGGAACATATTGTCACATGATAGATTTAAATCAATGTCAAAACTTACCAATCTATCAACCAAATTATCAAAGCACGAGTCTTCATCAAAACAACGTTAGCTCACCAAGTCAATACATGTCAAACATGAACATACTAAATGTCAACATATCAAAAATGAACATGTCAAATCTGTACTTGGTTGACTATGCAGGTACAGATACATTCACACCTCAAAACATCATTCAATATCCCCAACATCAACCACATCCTCAAAATCATACCAAGATCAACTACATCAATGGTTTCAAAATCAATATCAAGATCAATATCTACAACATCAAATTTCCCTAAATTCACTTACCAAAATAGTTGATACACTTCTCCAACAAACATCTCCACCTCCAAATCAATACACTCTTCATCAAAATCATCAAAACATTGATTTATATCCACAATATCAACAACCACATCTCCAACATCAGACATATTGGAGATATAGTAACCAAGCAAACATCAACAACCAAGATCTCCTGAAACACCAAGAAATTGATACCAAATATGAAAATATCAAGATCAATCATACATCCAAGATTAAACACTACATCAATCACACACTCACAAGATACCAAATTACCACCAAACATGAATACACCCTTTAGGGTTTAAATCAAATTACATTAAACATATCTATGCTAAACTTTACCATAGTTCCAAACTATTTGTACCAAGACCCATTTCGAAATTTCCTATACATAAGGACAGTCATTGTAATATTTAGCATGATGATAATAACACTTTGTTAGTAAGAACTCCGTGTAATCACCTGGGTACCTCAAGTTGAGTAAAGAGTAAAGAATTACAGCAAAAATGATCGCATCAAAGTCAACAATACTAATATTGAAGATGTTTCTACCTCATCTAATGATCCAATCAACATACATCAAGAGTCACTTCATAATCATAATCAAAATCCCTCACCAATATCTAACAATGATCCATTTCAATAAATCTTAACATCATTTGATCTCATGGTTGAAGACATTGACAAGGTTTCTACCATAATTGTTGAGGACAAAATTCAAGATTCATCTGCCAATGATCATGTTGACATCACCCAATGAGTTAGATGGCATACCTCAAGAATTTATTCCAAAGCATGATCAACATCTTTTACCAAAGTCTATCAAATGGTCCTTCCCAACATGGCCACATCAGCCTGACCCCTGGTTTCCAACACAGCAAAACCTTGAAATTAACACTGAAGATTGCAACATTGTTTTGTCACCATGCATAATGAAGATATTCAAGAACCCTTTGCAAAACAATCTATCTTTGAAATTGGATCCATGTCAAGAATATGAACCAGGCCAAAGATAAATAATTAATAGGAGTCAAGATTGAAGTGGATCCATATCTCCAAGATACTACCATGATCTAATAGGTATTCTCCAATCCATACAAGATGTCACAAATAATGATCAAATCCATATATCACATACTTCTCCACCAACCCCTGAGATGTTTCCTTTTGATGGACATACAAGCATTCTTCATCCAAAACAAGGGTCTCCCACTCTTAACATCCCCACACAAGAGCAAGCAACGATCATGATTCTTGATTCTTATAGTTATTGTGTATCATAAACATATTTTGAATCAACATCAACATCTGTCAAAGCAGTACCAACAAATAAAGATATCATGGAATCAGAGCAAATAGTTAATATTCCTGAACAATAGGAACCCATGGAAATATCATGTGTTCACAACAAGTCATATTCAATAGCCATTGATCAGAGGATACATTATTAGGACAAAGGATTAGGTCTTGTTAATGACATCTTGAAATCAATACAATTAAAGCATGTCAGTAATATCTCCACAACAATGGGGGCAATTTTGTCTAAAGAAAACATCAACATAGGGGGCATGAAGGATCCTTATGATGAAAATATTTTCAATACTACAACTAGCCATATCATGAATCGTCATCCACCCATCATCTCATACACAAATTGGGACCAACATAAAGAGAAAAATTCCTACCAAAGCAAGGAGAAAATCATCAAAGTAAAAAAAGTGGTAAAACAAAGAGGACAAAATAAATACAAATGGGTACCCAAAAATACAAAATAAAATCATCCCAATCGTACTCCATCAGTCAAAGAAACTATGGAGAAAATTCAAAAGGGAAATGTATCCATCAAAGACATCCATAAATACAAAGGCAAGCTTCTCAAGCGATGTACAAAGTATATCAAGCAGCTGGCCCTAACTCTACTCAAAGCTCCATTTCCACCCATCATTTCTCATCTTCCAAAGTTTTGAGAATCAAAGGTTCCAAACTATCAACCAATCCACCTCATATTACTTCATACATATCACTGTACACTCCATTCACGATATCTAATTCTCGCATTGACCATGTGTTGGAAACTACTCTTCATCATAAGGATTATGAAGGCACTCTATCACGGTGTGCACACATAGATGAGGTTAATTTCAATACCAACAAGGTAGATCAGAGTTATCCAAAGTTGTATTAGAGTTCTCATATCTTAGCAAAGCAGCTTCTTCAAGAAAGATATTGTCGGTATGTTATGACACTCGCATCTACATTAGTACCACTAGGTGGTTCAACATGAGTGCATAAAACTTCAAAAAATAAAAAAAATAAAAAATCAAGAAAATAGTAAAAATAAAAATTATCCTCTAGTGAAAACCACTACGGTGGTGCTTTGGGCATGTACTATGATGAAAACCTAGAAAGAAAGTGTAGTGAGTGGAATCAAGCATCTATATGATACTTTTTAGATGGAAGTATCTCATCCCCATCATGATAAATCCAATATATCCACCATCCATCCAATCCATCTTTATCTAGATCTTCCAATGTATATTGATCTTGACAAAGGTTTGGCATATACTTCAACTCTACTCATGGAAATCTATTGATAGGATATTTACCATTTTGTCTCATGAAGTCCCATAGCCCATATCTAGTATGATAAAACTCTATTGAACTCTTCACATATACATTACCTATCTTGGTTTGTCCATTAAACTATGAAACATTGCTAGACACTGGGGGTAGGTTCTTGTACTCTTGTTTTTGAATAACTCTTGATCTATGCCTTGTATCTCATGATGTGAAATCAACATCGTGATCTAGGTATCGTTTATCTCAAAGTCATCAACATCCAAAAAACACTTGCAAAATCATTGAAAATCCAAAAACATCAAAATATTGTACAGTAAATAAACCAAAACATTCAAAACATTTTCATAACACCAAAAACATCCAAAACACATCAAAATCCATAAACATGTCAAAAAGTCAAAAAATAAAAAATGTGGTTGTCAAACTACGCTGTCTTTGAACTTGAACATAGGCAAGGCCATCTTCAATGAGCCCCTAAGACACATTGGGTTAGTCTTTAGGAGTTTGTCACAATAAACTAATAATCCATCAATATTCATGTCTCATCAATAAATGATTACTGGTCAAAGTTAGTCGAACTACATTGTCTCTACATGTATAACGTAGGAAAGACCATCACTGATGAGCCCTTGAGGCGTTAGGTTAGTTTACCCTTAGGTCTTGGTCTTGGTCTAAACTTAGAAAATACAAAAACATTTGAAAAAATTGAAAACCCAAAAGAATGGAAAACATTAAAAAAATCCTCAACAACCTCAGATAACCTAAAAACCTAAACATTTGAATATACCCAACAAGATAAAAAAACAACCTCAAAAAATTTGCACAAAGATCAAAACATTGAAATATTCCACAAAATCCAAAAAACCACCCATCCCATTTCGCTTTCACCCACAATAAACTTCCATTCATAATAAACTAATCTCCACTTTCACCCTTTGGGAAAACAAGTGGAAACAAGTGTGGCAATTCGTACCTAAAAGTAAAAAATCTAAAGTCCAGATCATGAGTAAACAAGTTGGTAACATTTGTATCAATGGCCTATCAAACAATTAATCTTAGTCAAACCATCTGATAAACATTTCATAGGATGCATCCTTCCTACAATGGACATCATCATCATAAATCACCTTAGCTATGCTACTTTGGCAGGAGATATAAATAACATTGAATGTTTGTTCATTTTGATCTTGTCTTGTGATTTATCTTGTTGACCCATTCTGAGGACCTCTCGATGATGTCTATCAAAATGATTTAGAGAGAAAGGAATGGGGAATTGATCATTATCTTTCATTTGCTGGGCTTGTGGGATGTTCTTGTAAAATAACCTTGGTGAATACTTGCTTTGTTGTGTGTAGGGATGTCGTTTTGAATAGATTGTTGACTATTGCATATGCTTTGGTCCAAAATGTTCTAAACATTTAAACTACATTCCAATGAGCTTTCTGTATGCCAAGGTGTCAGAAAGGATTATCCTATCTATTTACAAAGTCAAAGTCCATTACATTAGATACAACACCATCTTGGTTATCAATATTGTGATGCATCATGTCTATGTGTTATATAAAGAATAAGGAACGAAATAATGAAGTATCCCAATCCCTAAAACAAGAAAATCATGTTTCTCATCACCATATCCAATAAAGTTTCAAATAATCATAGGCTTGTTGGACTTTTGAATCAATCTAAAAAATAATGGTTAATCAATATCCATCTTACTCTACTACTATCTCATTCTATCCATCTTATCTTCTTATTCTTCTATCTTTACTAACAGTTCTATCCAAGTATCAAATTTGTGTGATATATCAAAATATAGATGAGGCTACCCATGGCTGATGACTGTCTACATATCTTAAAATCTGTCTACATCAAATATCTTATCTTTCTAAAGAAGTATCTTTTGTCCTCTTTTAGTTGAACTAATCTTGCATCCTTGTCATGATCTCAACCTAAAAATAAAAATTTCTGCTCAATCTCTCAAGGGGGTAGGGTACTAGCATAAATTTCTGTTGGGGTAATAGTGGGGCATCCAATTTTATTTTTTAATTTTATTTTTGATCTGAGCAGCAGTGTTGATCTGAAAAGCATGTCTTTGAACCAATGTAACATGTACCTCACATCAAAGAGGGGCAAAATGTAAACACTTAAAATTGTCCTGATTGATATTGCGCATTTGAAATTGATTACTAACCTCGTTTTCATCTTGAATCACCTCTTTTCGACAGTTTAATTAAATAATATTTATTGTTTAATTAAATTTATCACTTTCTCCTATTAATCAAATAATCAATTTTATTTGGCTAATTCATCCCCTTTCACACTAATTTTCATCTTATTTAATTAGGTAATGCGATATATTTAATTAAATTGCTTATGTCTTCTCATTTAATTAAATAATCTTTATTATTTAGCTAAATGTCATAAACCCCCCCTTTTATTAAATAAGTTAATTATTTAATGAAAATCCTAATTTCATCCATCTTGTAAATTAAAATATTGTTTTAATTACCTAAATAGCTAATTTCTCTCACCCTCCCACTTGCAAGGGAATATTCCCCTGGACTATCCCTCTATTTGAACTCCTCTAAAATGGGAATATTCTTGTAACAAACTTCTTAACTACTTCCTAATTTTTAGGAAGTGTGCTTCTTTGAATCAATGAGAGCCATTGTTTAAATCATTGATCCTTGTCAACTTGCATTCTCATCCATTGATGAGAATCCTCGATTCATGCCATCTCCTCTCATGGCTTCTCACCATTGATTGATCAATACTCCTCATTTCTATGAGAAATGGATCCAATTTCATTTAAAGTAACTAGACTATATTGAGTTTCATAGCATTCTCCATTAGTATTTTAGTATTTATCATTTCAGCATTTAGCATCCATTTTAGCTTAGTTTACATCCATTTTAGCTTATATTTCATCCATTTTCATCAAGTTTCATCAATAGAATCCATTTGAAAGCTTGTTTCAAGTAAGGGGTTGGGAAGGGCTGGCATTCCATATCAATGTAGCACCAATCCTCCAATGGGATGAGGTTTGAGGCATTATACTAGTTTCCTTTATGCATTTCTTGTTTGTTTATATCTAATAGCTTCTTTGTTTGATGTTTTCAAGTATTTCATTGGGAGCTTGACTTAACTAGCTAAATCTTTGTTTATTTCATGTGGATCTAGCAGGTTTAGCTTAGGTTAGGTTTAGCGTTGATCTAAAAAGCATCAGTCTCTAAATAATGTAATAGGTACCTCACTTCAAAGAGGGGAAAAATGCATACCTTAAAATTTTCTTGATCGATATTGCACATTTGAATTTGATTACTAACACCGTTTTCATCTCGGATCACGTCTTTTCAACCCTTTAATTAAATAATCTTTATTATTTAATTAAATTTATCACTTTCTCATATTAATCAAATAATCAATGTTATTTGGATAATTCATCCCCATTCACGCTAATTTTCATCTTATTTAATTAGGTAATGTGAATTATTTAATTAAATTTCTTATGTCTTCTCATTTAATTAAATAATCTTAATTATTTAGTTAAATGTCATTAAACCCCCTTTTATTAAATGAGTTAATTATTTAATGAAATTCCTAATTTCATCCATCGTGCACAATTAAGTAATTTCTTAAATTACTTAATCAACTAATTTCTCTCACCCTCCCACTTGCAAGAGAATATTACCCCTGAATATTCCTCCATTTGAAGTCCTCCAAAATGGGAAATATCTTGTAATAACTTCCTAATTTTTAGGAAGTGTGCTTCTTCAAATCAGTGAGAGCCCTTGATTAAAATCATTGATCCTTGTCAACTTGCATTCTCATCCATTGATGGGAGTCCTTGATCCATGCCATCTCCTCTCATTTCTTTTCATCCATTGATTGATCAAATCAATCTTGACCATTGATTCAACTATTTCTCCTATAAATAGTCCTCATTTCTATGAGAAAATGATCCAGTTTCATTTAGAGTAACTAGACTATAATGAATTTTAGAGCATTCTCCATTAGCATTTCAACATTCAATATCCATTTTATTTTAGCTTTGCATCCATTTTAGCTTATCTTTCATCTCTTTTCATCAATTTTCATTAATGTAATCTATTTGAAAGCTTGCTTCAACTAAGGGGTTGGGAAAGGACTAACATTCCACATCAATGCAACACCAATCCCCCAATGGGATGAGGTTTGAGGTATTAGATTAGTTTCCATTATGCATTTCTAGTTAGTTTCTTGTTTAATGGCATCTTTGTTTGATGCTTTCAAGTATTTCATTGGGAGCTTGACTTAACTAGTTAAATCTTTGTTTATTTCATATGGATCTAGTAGGTCTAGATTAAAGGTTATGATCATGCTCACATATAGAAGATTGTTACAATGAGAAATCCATCTTAGAGAAACATAAAAGTTCCATCACTTCATCACCAGATCATTCACAACCTCAATGAAGAATGTAGACACCTTTTGCTCATTGCTTCTAGCAGTCTTAGTCATTAAAGCTCGCACTACACTTCACAATTTCACACTTCACATCACATTTTGGGTCACTCATGCATCACACACCAATCCTCCATCAACTCAACACATATATACCATTCACAACCTTGAAAACAGTCTCCAAGGTTGGCTATGCAACTCAAACATGTAAATTCAAAATAATTTGGCACCAAAACATTCTCGCAGCAGAAAGGAATGAAGGTTGACCACATACCTTAACTCAGACCTAAATCCACATACAAATGCCACACCACACTTCCACAAACACTGAAGCACATTCGTAATTAGTGTAAACACCCAAGGTCAGTCGAACCCATATTAACACCATTAAAAATTTAAGTACACACTTCTTTTGATCCAAAGATGACTCGTGAAGCACACACAACACTCAAACACAATATGGAATATTCCATCAACACTCTGAAATCAAAAAAATCCTTCACAACAATATTCACTGTGTAGTGTAGAAAAATGTACACCCTTAAATTTTCACACTATGTTTGGGTCCCTTAATTAATTGGACTAAATTAAGCCTCTAGTTGGCCCAATTATGCATTTAAAAGCCTAATTAATCCCATTTTCTAAAAGGGAAACTTGTATTAAACAATTGAAAACATTAATTAAATTGCCTTGGAAATTGAGTGTCCTAGATTTAGGTTCTAGGATCCATTCACCCAAGTCCTTCTTAAGTTGAGGATCTCAAATTTCAATATGTTTTTGGCAGTATTTTTAGGATTCAAATTCAAATTTCAATTTTTGACCTTTGATGTTTAATTGTCAAGAAATTATAAAATCACCTATAAATACATAGTTATTTTATCAATTCAAGTCTAAGAAAAAATCTAGAATTAAGGAAACTTTCACAGGAGAAAATATTATTGTCAAAGGTGTTCAAGAGTAGATTTATCTACCTTCTACATTAGCATTCAAGATCTCAAACATCATGCTAAAGTTATTTGCATCTATGCATGTTTTTGGAGCTAACATTGTGATGTAGGTTTCAAGAATTCAAGCATCAAGATCAACATCTAATCAAGCCATTTCATGCAAGATCAAGACCTTGGAGAGATGTGTTAGACTTCAGTCCTCTAAGGATCTCCATTCAAGGGTTTGGTGATTTTCAACACAAAATTGTTCATTCATCATTCCTTGTATTCATGTTTCATTTCATTTCAAGGTTTAATTACCAAAACAGGGTTTGACCAAGGCAAACCTCCATTCACCAAAAATAAACAAATTTTCCCTCTCTTTGTATGTGTAGATTTGTAGGTGAAGAAGGCTTGAAGATTGATCAAAAGTGAAATTTTGCAAAGTTGTCACCAAAGTTGTCAAGACACAAAATCTTACTTGTAGAATTTAATTCTGACTTTTTGACAGTGAGATCTAAAGAAATCAAGATTGCAGATCTAGGAGTAGAGGATTGTGAAATAAAATTTTGGATCCATGTAGTAGGACCCATTCACCCTAGGTCAAATATGTCCCAAGAGGACACTCAACAAAAAATTTTGGTGACTAGTACACATCAACTTACCCTTTTTAGATCTGATGAAAGTCTGCTATTTCTTATTGTTTTATGCTTTAAATCGATTATTCAAGTTTCACATTGCATAAAGAAGCTCATTTACTATATTTTTTTTCTCCCTAAAGTGTTGTTTAGGCATATTTTACCCCGTCTTGTTATAAGGAAATTTGTAAGATCTCCAATAGGGTTGAATCACATATTCAATCACCCCATTTTGATAAAACCCTATTTTTCTTCATTTCATTTTGGTGAACCTGACATTGCATTGTACATCTTAATTTTCTCATTTAGAGTTCATTAAAACCCTAGATCTAGGATTTGCAATAGATTGAATTTAATTTAGGGTTTTCAAATTTGCATTAGTTTCCATCTCATTTAGGGTTTTAAATTTGCATTTTTCATTGTTTAAAATCTGAAAAATACAAAAAATTGCATGCATATTACATTGATTTTGCATAGTACTTGCATATTAGTGTATTTTTAGTCATTTACATTCACAAATTTGATCAAAATTGCATTTCAAAAAGTGTCACCTTTTTCATCATTTGTCACTAATTTCATTTGCATTAGGACAATTAAATCTAGAAAATTCTGCTACAAAAACCATAGTTTGCAACTTGGAATAGGGAACAAAAACAATAACTCAAAATTTGCATTTTTCATTTTTTAAAACCCTATATGAGGACCCATCAAAACCAACTTTTTGAGCATTTTTTTGGTTCTCTGCACTTCCCAAATCTGCTAGTAAATCACTATTTTAGTCTGTCAATTTTTGGGAATTTCTATTTTATGCATTAAGTCTAATCATTCATTTAGTTTAGGAATTTCAAATTGGAAAATTTGTTGCATTTCAGATCTATATAAAAATCATTACATCATGTTTTCATTAAAAAATTCTCTTGTTATCATACTCCATGTTCTATTTTTAGATTTTGTTGAATACTCTAAGAAATTGTTGTTACAAGCATATGAATATGAAATCATTTCCTCTCTTTTCTTATTCTTCATTGATCTCGCTCTCGGATGTGAAACTTAGTGAAATAGAATACAAATTTGGATAATCATGATAACCACATTTTTTCTTCTCTCAATATCTCTCCTATTTTTGAAGAAAATATTTTGGTGTTAGAGGAACCCATCATTGAGAGCCAAGAAAATACCTCATTATTGAACAAGAGGGTGTCGTCATTGATAAGCAAGAAAATCATAGTTTTTATTTTCTAGATACCTCCCCTACTTGTGATGAAGATATCTTAGAAGACCCAACCATTGAATGTCATGACAATCTTGTTTTCTCCTGTCTTAAAAAATATCCTACTAGGGAAAAGATATCATAGTGCAAGAGGATGATATCATTGATACATGTCTTTCAAAAAACTATAATGTGGCTTCCTTAGATGAAGATGATGAGGTGAAATTAGGCTTCCCCTCACTAGAAGATCATCAACATAAGGATAATTCTACTGAGTTTCTAAACATTAGATCTACCTTGATTATTAGACCTCTTGAGAGTCCTCTAATCATTGGAACTCCTAAGAGTCCTCTAATTATTGAACCTCCCAAGTCAAATCCTAATCCACTTCTCATCATAAGACCACCTCAAAACAAGCCCTTACCCCCAGGAGCTATCTCAAATTTTGCATGACAACTTACTAGTAACAGTGTTTCACATCAACCAATTTATCATATCGTTTCTCATATATATAACACAAGGAACAATAGGCAACCACAAATCATACCTAATTCATTACCATTACCTCAACCAATATTCCCTAGTGCTCCTCATTTACCTTTGTACAATGGAAAGGAGTATGACCTTGTAGAACAACTCTGCAACACTCTTGTTAAGATATCTTTATGGGATCTCATTCAAGCTTCACCTAATTACCATAACATGTTTCAAATTTCTTTACAACAAGTTGTGTTCCCTCCTAGTGCACAACCAAGTGATGTAGTAACCCTAATCCAAGGAATGAATTTAGTCAATATTGATATTATCTTTCATAAAGATGAGTTACCTACATTCGAGATGCAAAAACAAAATGAGGCCTTGATGATATTGGCTATTATTAACAGACATGGAATAAAAATAACTCTCATTGAAAATGGTTTGGCCCTTAATGTGTGTGGTGTAAGCCTTTTGGATGATATTGGAGTCAATAAGACTAAAATTGAACCTGATTCCTTGTCTATCCATGGGTTTAATAATGTGGGAAAGCAACCTCTTGTTATGATAACATTACTGGCGATAGTTGGAAAGGTTACATTAAAAACCCCTATTCATGTTATGCCTAATCAACTATCATATAATATTATCCTAGATAGACCTTAGATTCATGCAATGAATGTAGCCTTCAATGTTACATCATCCAGTGAAGTACATTTACAATAACAAGGTTTACAAAATCAAATCTTACCATCAACCATAAAGTTGTTTGCACACTGATATAGACAAGGAAAGTCCTTTGAAAACATTGATAGAAAATTCAAAAATAGAACCCATGCAAGAGCAAGAAAAGAGAAGAATATTGAAGAAGTCACAAAGCTATTGGACGACATGTTGGGTTCCTTAGATTTTACACCTACATTCATGGGAGAATACAAGATCACACAAAAAATAGGAAAATAAAAAGAAACAAACATAATATCAACATGCAAGTTGAGTCATAAAAAGCACATGAGTCCACAAATTTTAGCAAAGAAGAGGAAAACAAAATTACACATCCACATATGATGAGTGTGATCATGAGAAACCACCAAATCCAAAAGAAAAGGAAAAAAATTATGAGATTTTGAAACAACTTGGCTATAATGGAAAAATGTGGATGTAGAGAGCAAGGTACCTATATGTCCCTATAGATCCTAACACACAAGAACAAAATTGGTCTTGGATATTGTCCTTCAAAGATAACAAAAGCATCAAAAATCCTTCACCAATATCAACACTATTACAAAAAGATTCTTCTAAGACAACTTTAACCTTGGTACATCCCAACTGATAGATACTACATGTGGGAATATCTCAATGGATATGCATCAAATTGATACTTTTCCTACTCATTATAAGCAATAAAATTAGTTGCTTCTCCTTGCCATGTGATAGTTGTATAATTATAACATGCTCACTACCACATGTATTGAACATTATGCATCATTATCTTTTATATTGCAAGGAGTAGCATATAATGCTTTATTTTGGCTCATCCTTGTCCTACATTTGGGGGGAAAGGGGTTAGGTAGCCTTGTCTTAGTATGGCACTTTTTGTTGTCTTCTTTGGCTAGTTTTCCACCTTCCACATATGACAAACGAGATTGGGATGTGGATGACTTGCTATAGGTTGACTCGCATGTGCCATACCGGTCTTTGTTTTCTTTTCATGTTCTTTGTGATTGCATGTGCATAATTTGGTCCCTCATACAATGTTGCTTGGTGTGTCTTTATATGTTTGTGAGCCTACTTTGGATGACCCTTGTCACTCTATTGGTGCAACAATTCAAAGGAAGAAAATCTTCCATGAAATTCTTCTATTTGTATCTACATTCTTCTATTTGTCATAACCATTTACCTTCTTTTCTTGTGTTTTCCTTTTGGGGATGATGCAAGGCATCGAGACATTTAGGTCTATACCATGTTGACTCAAAAGCTTCTCTACATTTTCACTCTCTATGTTGCATTATTCCTTTGTGCTCATTGTTCCATGAGTTATTTGGGGAATGATGACGATTCCAAGCTCGATTATGTCATTGTAGAAAAGACATATGCTAACCCCAAATCCATGGATCCCTTATGTGTTATCTTAGGATTGCATATGGGGGGAAACCTCTTTCCATGACGTAACTCTACTCAGAAACATATGTTTACATATGGCTTTCCAAATAAAGCTCTCATGTATTTGCATTTATTGTGTTCTACTTTAAAGTAATTACTCATAGCATGGTGTTTAGCAATTTCTTTAAAGTGGGGGCATAAACATCCCCACTCATTTTTTGCTTCAAAGTGTGGTATTCTTACTTCACATGATGTGTCTTCTTGGTAGTGGCATTGGGTTTGATGTTCCTCAAGAGCATTACCTTGGAATATGCCAGTCCTCTTAGTGGTGATGCTACGATTTGCATTCCCTAAGTTGTGAATCTTCTATCCTCAACTAGTCCTCTCTTGGTGATGTCTATGAATCCCTAATCCAAATACCTACAAAACACAACAAATGAATACATTAGGAGATCAAATGCAAGTAAGAACAAGGATTCCCCATGAAATCCATTAACAAAACTCAAAATAGGAATGAAGAGAAGAAAATAATGAAAGAACAAGAAAGTAGATTAAATCCTATTGAAAGCAATGCAAACTCTTGATCCCATGGGGGAATTGGTGCCAATTTGATGTGAAAATTGGCCCTTTCCCAACTCCAATGCTAGCTTTGATGATTTGGTGAAGATTGTGATCCACTTTGATGAAGATTGATGAATGCTCCAAGCCAAAATCTGCAAAGAACCTAGCTAAGAACTCAATGATGATGGATGAAACTTGATAGATATTTGAGCATGGTAACTTTACTCAAATTGTGGATGATGAAATGAGGATATGAGCTCTTTATTTATAGAATGCCAAGATGGATGAATGTTCAAAATAGAGCAATGTGGGACTAACATTCATCCAATGACATGATGCCACTTGTCAACATGTGAGAGGATGAAGGTTGAGCAAGTTTTGAGGATTGTGCCAATAAATGCATAAATTTGAATTTCAAATTTGTTGAAATGACTTGAAAGGGGGGAAGAAAGAAAGCATTAAATGCCACTTGGCTCAAGGCAAAGGACATGTAAGGTGGAGTTATTGCCTTGTTGGAAGGACATGTCAACTCACATTTTTGAATTCAAATTTGGGAATATTCCTTCAAAGATGCCTTGTGAGGAAAATAGAGATTTAATAAATCAATTAAATCTATTTTCATGTGCAAGTTGCAAAATCTAGAGGATGGGACATGATAGGAGATTAAATTAATCAAGGGTCAATTAATTTAATAGGAGATTAGATGATGTGACTTATTTGAGACTTAGATTTTATTTCAAATAGTGAGAAGAATGTGATAAGATATTAATCAAATAAAGATTTTGATTTATTTAATTAAAAGCTGATGTTATATTAAATTAAATAAGGTTTTAATTTATTTAATTTAATAGATAGAACAAGAGATTTAATCAAATAAAATTGATTATTTAATTAAATCGGATAATTAGATCAAGATGATTAATTTAATTATCGAAGAAGAGGTGACTTAATTAGATAGTTATTTATTTAATTGAGAGAAGTTATTGATGAATTTAATCATATAAGGAAATTTGATTAAATGGTTAGACCGAGGGATGATTGAAGGATGAAATGATGTTAGTGAATCGAGGATCGAGTGTGCGATCAATTTATATTTTTGATCTACAATGTCAAGCATGACGTTCCCTAAGGTGAGACCTTTCATGAACTAAGAAAAACCCCTTTGACTATCCCATCCTATTGTATTTAAATGGTGAACAAGCATAATACAATTTTCTTTCCAATGGCGCCTTATTTATTAGGAGTGCCTAGCATAATGCAACTTGTTAGCCTTGTGGAACCTCTTTTTGTGGCACCTTATCAAAGTTATCAGGAGGTATAAATTTTGGTATGGTTGATGTATGGGAGCTTGCTGACCTGGCATGAATTTCCCATTAGCCACCCTCTTGGGGCTCACCTAGTGGACATTAGATTTCACTAGCCCATGTGAATCTATTTTGTTTGCATAGTGGACAACAAGTTTCCACTTGTGAACATTATTTTTGGACAAAAAACTAAGGCTTGATCCATACCTATTGGAAAAATAAGGCTTGATCCACCCTTTCTCTTTTCTCTTTGCATCAATTTTGTCATTGTATGCTTGTGTATCTTGTCTTGTTGATGTATATCATTCATATACATGTGTTCTTTTGCACTTATGTTGGTTTGCCATGGGATCTTGGTCCTGGGGGCCTGCACAACCTCCTTGATCTTTTTCATCCTATCTCACTAAAATTTGTACACTTGGACCCATATTGATGCTTATTTGTCTACTTTAGTGTGAGTTTTAGTATAGGGCTCATCGTCTCACTAAAGTGGGGACTAAATGTAGTGTAGAAAAATGTATACCCTTTCATTTTCACACTATGTTTGGGTCCCTCAATTAATTGGACTTAATTAAGCCTCTAATTGGCCCAATTATGCATTTAAAAGCCTAATTAATCTCATTTTCTGAAAGGGAAACTTGTATTAAACAATTGAAAACATTAATTAAATTGCCTTGGAAATTGAGTGTCCCAAATTTAGGTCCTAGGACCCGTTCGCCAAAGGGCGAATGGGTCCTCCATAAGTTGAGGATCTCAAATTTTAATATGTTTTTGGCAGCATTTTTATGAGTCAAATTCAAATTGCAATTGTTGGCCTTTGATGTTTAATTATTGGGAAATTAGAAAATCACCTATAAATACATAGTTATTTTATCAATTCAAGTCAAAGGAAAATATAGCATTAAGACAACTTTCATAATTGAAAATATTCAACCTTGTCAAAGGTGTTCAAGAGCAGATTTATCAACCTTCTAAATTGGCATTCAAGATCTCAAGTATCATGTCAAATTTATTTGTATCTATGCATGTTTTTGGAGCTAACATTGTGATGTAGGTTTCAAGAATTCAAGCATCAATATCAACATCCAATCAAGCCATTTAATGCAAGATCAAGACCTTGGAGAGATGTGTTAGACTTCAATCCTCTAAGGATCTCCATTCAAGGGTTTGGTTAGTTGAAACATAGCATTTTTCATTCATCATTCCTTCTATTCATGTTTCATTTCCTTTCAAGGTTTAATTACCAAAATGGGGTTTGACCAAGGCAAACCCCCATTCACCAAAAACAAAAAAAAATTCCCTCTCTTTGTATGTGTAGATTTGCAGGTGAAGAAGGATTGAAGATTGATCAAAAGTGAAATTTTGCAAAGTTGTCAAAGTTGTCATTAAATTTTTCAAGACATAGAATCTTACGTGTAGAATTTAATTCAAACTTTCTGACAGTGAGATCCAAAGAAATCAAGAGTGCAAATCTAGGAGAAAAGGACTGTGGAATCAGATTTTGGATCCCTGTAGTAGGACCCATTTTCCCTAGGGAAAATTTGTCCCAAGAGGACAACAATAGCTTTTGGTGACTAGTACACATCAAATTATCCTTCTTAGATCTACCAAAAGTCTACTATTTTTTATTTTTTTATGCTTTAAATTGATGATTCAAGTTTCACATTGCATAATTAAGTTCATTTACTATTTTTTAGTTTTTCTCCCAAAAAGTGTTGTCCAGGAAGATTTTACCCCGTCTTGTCATTTAAGGAAATTTGCAAGATATCCAATAGGGTTGACTCACCTAGGGTTGAAATTAAATTCTACATTTGGGGATCTCATTTTCTAATGAAATAAGGAAGATAGGTGCATCACATATTCAATCATTGCATTTTGGTAAAACCTTATTTTTTCTTTTCACACCTAAAGAATATATTCATTATGTACAACTAGTTAACCTTCCACGCACTGTAGCATGAGAATCCAACCTTGTGGAGCACAAAAACTCAAACAATTCTAAATTAGGATATATGTAACCAATAGAATCACACTCCTAGATTCTCAAGACTAGAAACCATACTGCGAAGAAATGCAGAGAAAAACCATTTCTCCCAGACAACATTACTTCACAATTCAGACACTCGTGAGCACAAATTTCTCTACCAAATGATCTAGAACATAAAACTCTCTATATAACACCTCTGATAAACATATTTTAGCCACACAAGCATAACTTGAATATAGAAGAAATGCAGAGAAAAATACATAACACAACTCTGCCATACAAAACACCTCTCGGATATGCTATTTCTTCTTTTATTCAAAATTTCTCAAAAGAACTTGTAAATCAAGCACCACAAACATCGTCTCATCATCTACAACACTTTATCATCACAACCAAGACAACAAAAATAGAACTCAACCACACTAGAGGTTGAAAATCCACAAACACATACTCATCAAAGCAACACCAAAGGTTGACATTAGTGAGACTAGTAATGACAACATAATGCAATTAATCAAAGCATCTCCATAGGTTGACATCAATGCAACAACATAGATTTGTTGACATCAATGAAAACATAAAATTCTAACATAAATAACATTGGATCATGTGTGTTCGCCCAAGGGTCAATGGGTCCCCTTTACGTATTAAGACCCATTTTTAAATATATTTTTGGTGGTATTTTATTGATTTAAATTCAACTTGCAATTGTCAGCTTTTAGAATCTATTTTTTGGTAAATTAGATAGACACCTATAAATACATAGTATTTTGATAATTTGAAATCTAACATGCATGAAGTAACTTTATGAGATCAATCCTATGAGAAAATATTATTGTAAGGAGAATTCAAGAGTAGATTTATTAGTCATTTGTTGCAACATCCAAGGTCCTAACATCATGTTCAAGCTTATGTGTGTTCATGTCATCTTGTGAAGGCTAACATGCATTGTTGATCCTAAGAAATCTAAGAATTTTTATTACACCCCTTGCGATATTACCTATTTACTATTACCTTGTTTGGTTAAATTGCTTGAATAAATGAATGTGTTTTATGGATCTCTACATGAATGTGTTTTATTAATATTTATATGAACATGTTTAATGAATATTGAATGGAAATATGATGAATGAATGATTGATGTAATTTGATATTTTATGTTTCTAACTATAAAATTTATGATGCATATGACTATGTTGTGTTAGGCTAGCTACGATTATGATGTGCCAAGTTGAGTGCAGGATCATGTTTGATCTTGTAGAAGAGAGGGGAAGTATCACTTAGGAGAATAATTTGGTCTGGTAACCCTTAACTAGCCTAACTGAGAAATCACACACTCACATCCTAATTGGTCATAGAGAGTCAAGCCGGTTTTGGGAAAAGGTAAGTAATATTTGTTACATATGATTGAGAATTATGATTAAGTCTTGATGTCTTGTGTCAGTCTTTCCTTGTATGATTATTCTAATATTGATGAGATATATGCATAAGATGAATATATATGTATATGTGTACATGTCTACAGTAGACTCATACATGTGAGTGAATACATACATGAGTCTACGAAGGTAGACATACCTATTCATTCTCATGAATGAATCACCCATATGCATGGGAATACCTAGTGGACTAAATTCACACACACACACACATGTATATATGCATCCCATGTATGTATGTTGATCGATGGGATTGTATGTATGAATGTTTTATAAAGATAATGAAATTAAATTACATATATATGTATATGTGGTATATATATTAATATGTATATATGTGTGTGTGTACGTGTAATGTTATAATAACATATATATATATATATATGTATAGTATTATTACTTATATGTAAGTATGTTTGTTAATGTATTTGGTAAACCTTATGAAATATATATATATATATATGCATGTGTGTGTGTATTGAAATATAGATATGTATATATATACTATGGAATTTATACATATATAATAGATGAGAATTGAACTTATTAATATAAACCATAAGTGCATAAGATAGCTCGCTAATCATTATTGTAATAATATGTAGCAAGGCATATAATATACCATGGGGCACATGAAGTTTAAAGCGCAACTTTAAGTGGTATTAAATATAGTGTATAAAGTTAAACATGACCAAGTCAAACATTAAGCATAACACGTAGGAGGTTTGCAGCTAAGTAAAACATTTAAGCAGGGGAGTGAGTGATGTATGAAACATAATAATAAGTCAGTAGGTCATGCCTGAGAAAGTGGCACCAAGGAATAAGAGGTGACACCATATTTGGTAGATGTTGGAATGTAAAAGAAGTCTATGAATTTGAATAAGCCTACAAATAAGTGTTTAGACTCAGTCAAGTGTAAAATTGGTAGCATATTGCAAAGGAATTCAAATTAGGAAACCTATTTTGAGTTTGTTGTCCCAAATATCAAGTCGACTCAACTATAGTATTGTCATGTGTTGCAAACCTGTGCGTGAGTCGTTGCATGAGGAAGAAAGGTGACATAAATACTTGTTTGTAGCCTTCAATTGCTAACAAATTAGTATAAATAGAGGTACCCATTCTACCAAATGCTACATTTATCATTTTGATTATCTTGATGCTATTTTGCTATGAGTTGAGAGTTATTTTGGTATTTTGTATTTTTGGTTATTGTGAGATTTAATGAGAAGTTAGAAGAGGATAGTTAAGTGGATCTTGGAGGAGGTGTCAATTGATCTTAAGGATTCATACTAGGAAGGAGTTTAATCAATTGGAGCTTATACATTAATGCTAGTTTCTATACCTTTGTCTTTATGTTGGAAAGGATAAATTCGTTTATTTCCTATGTTGGGAAAAGAGTGTTTTTGAATAGGCTGTGGTGTTTGTCTGAGATTGATTGTTTCATGGTGATGCAATATGTTGTAGAACCTATCTTGTTGACTATGTCTTTATGTACCCTATATATGGGAGTTTAATTGAGTGCAATATATTTATAATATGTGTAGTTATTTTCACTATATGTAGGAAGCCTATTCTAGATGTATGTAGCATTAAGCAAGATGTTGCTTTAATCAATTTTGTAGTATAGTCATATTGTTATGTGATGTTATGTGGGTTATTCCTAGGATAGGTTAGATCTGTGGGAAAGGGGGTAACCTAGATATAGAGTATAATAGTCATTACAAACCAAATCAAGCTAGGAAGGTGGGTGAACATGTGACATCTTCTCTAGGTTAAGGGTAATGGAAACTTTGGCCAAAGTAGTGTAAGTAGCCACTGTTGATGATGCCAATTTCACTATGATTCAGGATTACGTACTGAGTGATCCCACAATATTGGTTTATAATTTTTGGCCAAACTGGACATTGAAATATTTTTTTCTAACTAAATCTTCACTTTTGGGCACCTATAGCGGCTAAACCGTGAAGAATTTGAAGATGATGCAAACTAGAGTTTCGTGACATTTTGTCTGTAGATTCTAAATATATTTTTTTCAAAATTTGGAATTAAATGCGCACTTCTTTCCATCTCCTTTGAAAACCAATTTTTTTCATAAAACAACATTTTAGGGAATGGCTCTCATATAATGCATAACTTTTCATTAAAAGGATAAAATTATAATTCTTTTCAATTTAGATTTGTAACTCAGATATGTGGTGCTTCCCACTTGGTTAAGATATTTTTTGAATTGAATATTTTTTCCTTAATCAATTTTCAAAGTCAAACCAATTACAATTTAGACTTGCAATAAATAGAGATTTTTGTATGTATCGAGAAATTCAATTCTTTTTTGTTGGATCCAAGGACTTCAATGCTCTGGTGCACTTATATTTTTATTTTTTGATAATCTGTATTTTTTCCACATGTATAGAATAGAAAACGCGATTTTTGGTAAGAAAAACTATGTTTAATAAAACTAAAAACAAATACATAATAAAACAAAACACTAAAATTATAGTGGTTGGACCAAGCTCGTTCCGGGAACACAGTTCTGAAACATTTGGGTTTGTGAAGTCTCCTCATTTCTAAATACCTCAACCCGAGCTTGAGAGGAATTTTTCCATTTTTTTTGGTGCCAAAGAGCATAAAGGTGGGAAAAGGGGGGTTTGCTCAAACCAGGGGGGTTCGAGTGAACTAGGGTTCATTCTGTAAGAACTTATGAAAAGCAACAACATGATCAAGAGACTAAACATAGCAAAAAATAGAGAGACAAGATGAGAGAATATGATGATTGTATTCTCAATATGCATGAAGATAGACAATGAAGATAGACATGATTACAAGCATGTACAAGGATTGATTATAAAGGAAAGCTAGGAAACAATGAAGGGACATGAATGAGACAAGTGTCCCAATCATGTGTGTGGTAGGTAGAAATAAATAATATATAATTCCATAAAAGGAGGATCTCCTACCTAAAGTGGAATTATCATGCCACAAAAAGTGGAGATAAAAAGGTGATAACTAGATGACCACAAAGAGTGGAATTTATCCTACACACACTTCCCTAAGTGTCCAACTCATATCTCTCAATGTATGCACAAACCTAGATGCAAGATGCAAATAAATAGGTGTCACAAGTGCAACCTATAATGATATGCATTCCCTAAGTAAGCTTAAGTAAAGTGTAATAAGTAAAATACTTATTTACACCAACACCCCCCTTAAGTGCAACTAAGGGAATGAAGACTTAAGCTAACCATGCAAGATAAGATGCAAGATGGGTCCCAATAACTAATCCATGTTAGGTACTCATGTACAAATGCAATGCAATCTCTCACAAGCAGAGTAAAGATAGAAAAACCCAGTGGAAAAAAACTACCCCCCAAAAGAGAGATGAGATACACAATTATGAACACAACATGAGAAGGACAAAACCCCATGTGAGGAAAAATTCTCCCCCATACAAGAGAAGAAGAGAGACAAAGTAGCCCCCCCTCAATGTACAATCTTCACCCATGGAAGATGCTCGAGAAGGAATGAAGAAGCTGCTCCAAAATCGTCAAACAACATTCCTCCCCTTAGGAAGAAACAATACCAAAGGTGCAAGAATGAAATCTCCCCAATCCACAAGTGAAGAAGAAAGAACCCTCAAAATGTAAGGAGTCTCTGAAATCTGCTCAAATTTCCTTGTGTTGATGCTAAAAGATGCCTTTCCCAAACCATGTGAAGTTGTAATGGCAAGTGCAATGGTCACAATGTAGTGGCTTCCTAGAACCTGTGAGAACCCCTTTGCAACAACACTCCCATTTGCTGAAAAAGACAACTCAAGATCTAGTAAGGATGAAGCTGGTAGAACATACTCCAAAGACAACGCCTCCTCAAGAGAGAAAGTGGCCTCCTCCAACTATTGTACATATGAATCCACAATCACATCAACCTCGAAAGACTGATCATGTAGAGGAGGGTCGGAGTGTTCCCTCACAACAACTAAAGAAGAGTCACCTTCATCAAAGAGAAGATATAAGTAATCAAATGTGTGTCCCAAATCTACAATGTAGGACTCCACAAACAAGCTGCCAATGTTTGTCAAGTAGTCATCCCATGAAACTACTGCTGGAAGACAAGTTATGCACTGTTGCACTAAATCACAAGGCACTAAAACTGTCGAAACACAAGTATCATTAGGTACATCAATCAATGTAGGAGATGGACTATCAAAAATAGGCTCAAGAACCTCAGGAGTAGTAAGCACTCCAAGATTCAAGTAACCATACTCATTCTCCTCAAGTGTGTCCACACTAGGGTGAACTGAATCATCAATAGGAAAAAAATATGAGAAGGTGTAGAATCGAGAATGATTATCAACCTCCCCAACTGCAACAAGAGCCCTGCTATGCAAATCCCGAACAATCTTAGAATCCGGTGTGAACTCTGCACTCTTTCCTGTACCACTATGTGTAATATGATAGATGGAAAGGAAGTTCCTTGACAAAGTAGGCACACATAGAACATTAGTAAATGCTCCACCTTCAATGTCAATAGACCCCTTCCCACAAAATACCAAAGAAGTGTTGTTGGCCATCAAAATGGGTGGTGATGAACAATAATCAAATGAAGAGAACATATCCTTGGAAGAAGTCATATGGTGTGAAGGTCCTAAATCAAGGATCCACCTATCTGAATTGGAATTTGCAACTGTAAGAAATGCTTGCCCCTATGTTTCTCATGTTGAGATGATGTAGAAGAAGGAGATGAGCTTGATGTTGTTGCCATGAGATTTGTGCCTTTTCCCTTAGAAGTAGAAGTGGAAGAATATGAGTCCTTCTCCTGATATGTAGTTGGAAAGTTGATGTTGTTCTTCTTAAGGATATTTTTCAACTCATCAATTTTCTTAACATGACAACGATGCTTATCATGACCAAATTTTTTGCAATATGCACATGTTGGTTTCTCCTTCTTACTTGAATTGTTCTTTGAAGAATATGATGATGAGCCTTGTTGTGGAGGAGTGGATTGTTGGTTCTCTCCTTGTGGCTTTGGTGAAGATTTCTTTTGGCCTTTCCCTTTGCCTTGCTTGTTGTTTCCACGATTGACCACTAATGCTTTTAAAGATCTGTGAGAGCCTCAAAATATGGTGATATAAAGTTGCTTATTGTCAATATTTTAGTTTGAAAACTTGAAACAAAGGCTGCATACTCGACTGGAAGCTTGTCCAACATGTTGAAGACCAATTGATCATCCTCTTTCTCAATACCACAATCTTTTAGTTGTGCTCTTAGCTCATTTTCCTTAGTGACATAATCCTGAATTATGTCAAATACTTGGGATCAAGGCTTAGAAGATCATGTTCAAGATTGTACCCCTCAACCTTACCATACAAAGTAGCAAGCTTATCCCAAGCTTCCTTGGCTGTAGTACATTTATCAACATGAAAAATAAGATCATCTAAAATGAACTTTCTTAGTGTACCCAATGCCATAGAAGTTCTAGTGAGCCAATCCATATATGCAGTTGGATCTTCCTTAGGATATGAAGGTGCAGTTATGGTTCCATCAATGTAGTAAATTAAACCTTTTTCCATTAGTTTACTCCATGCACGTACTTTCCATGTACCATAATTATGTGCAGTTAAGAGTGGAACTTTAGATGAACCCATTATGGAATGAAATAGCACAAGAGAGAAAATAGGAACAATCACACAAGATACACCCCCCCAAAAAAGATGAGTTTGGCACTTTATAATTTCTTGCATGTACAATAGGTCACTTGTAACTTGGCTAAGTGGAATTATGATTTATGATTTTCAACTTGCCACAAATAGGCTGAGAATAGACTAGAACAAAGAAGCAAAGATCTAAATTGAGATCTATGCAATACAAGTGCTAGATAGGCCAAAAAAAACCATATGTTGAAAGTACAAAATCCACTCAAGATTGCTTCAAATTGATTGTAGATTCAATAAGTAGACAAAAAATAATGCACTTTCAAAAAAAATGACACCTGAAAAGGAGTTTGTATGTGCTTGAATGGAGCCTCAAAAGTTGCAATAATGAGGATTGGATAGGTACAGTGTTGAAAAACTTAAAATTTTGGAAAATATGTCCACCAAAATTAGAAATCGAGTGCACAGTTGTGAAGTACACAAAAAATTAGTCCAAATAAAAAAATTGCTCTGAAAAAGGAGTTAAAATGAGCAATATATGAGCATTTGAAGTCAGACTACAAAATCAAAAACTCCATTGAAGAGGGGGTCCAAAATCTCCAAAAGCACGCTGATGTCATCACTAACGTGATGCTGACATCATCAATCTATGCGATTAAATGACGGCTTGGTGGCCGTCTCACTGATTCATGATGCTAAAATTGATAGTTTCCCACCCGTCACAATTGAATATTCCCTCTGGTTGAATATTTTGTGATGTTGTAGCTTAAAAATGATGGCTGGCAAGCCATCACCATCACCATGCCTCTCCACCAGAATGGTAGCCAGAATGTACCTTTATTGTGCTGGAATATTCCTAAATTCCGCTGGGTTTTGGATGCCGCCGATTTTTTTGAAGACGTCAGTCGTTGTGGGAATCCTAGAGTTTATTTTCGTTGCTGGATTTTATTTGTCTCCACCAGTTCGTGAATAATACCGACCGATGCTTTTTGGATGCCGAAGTTGAATATGCCAACTATGTTTGATGTGAAGACTGCAGGAATATGAGGCCAGCTTAGGCTACTAGTTGCCCAAGGTGTGCCACGTGGAGCTGTCAGATGGGCTTGGTGAATGGGAAAGCGCCACGTGGTAGACAGAGGTGGCATCAACGGGTACGACAGTACCCTGTCCTCTACAGTGTACAATCAAATCCGTAGAAAATCTCTGCCCCTTTTTTTTTTTAATTTTTTGATTTATAAAATCAAAAATACACACTCTAATTTTAAAAATTTGATTTAAAAACTTTACAAATACAATCAATTTGCAAAAATAAAGAGTGATTTTCTTAAAAATTCAAAATTAGAAAAAATCAAAAAACCCAAAATGCAATTTTTTTTTTAGAAAGAAGTCCCCAATTTTTCTAAAAAATTTCAAAATATTCTAATGAAAATTGTTTTTGCCAAAAATATTATAAGAAAGCTGGAAATTTTCTGAATAATTTTTTTTTTTTTTCTATAGAACAAATTCAGAAAATTGAAAAATACCCAATCGACAATTTTCCCAATTTGGAGCTCCCGAAGTCCGATTTTCACAAAATGAAAGGCTATCTTGACTGAAAACAACCTTCTGAATCTGAATTTGAGGTTAGATCTGGTCTAGGATGCACCAACATGTCTTTGCTCCTCAAATTTTCCTCTTGACCACCTTCACACGAGCTAAGATCTCCCACCAATGGCTATGCAAAGAACCTCCAACCGCTCTGATACCATGTAAGAACTTATGAAAGCAACAACATGATCAAGAGACTAAACATAGCACAAAAGAGAGAGACAAGATGAGAGAATATGATGATTGTATTCTCAATATGCATGAAGATAGACAATGAAGATAGACATGATTACAAGCATGTACAAGGCTTGCTTATAAATGCAAGCTAGGACACAATGAAGGGACATGAATGAGACAAGTGTCCCAATCATGTGTGTGGTAGGTAGAAGGAAATAATAGATAATTCCATGAAAGGTGGATCTCCTACCTAAAGTGGAATTATCATGACATGAAAAGTGGGGATAAAAAGGTGATAACTAGATGACACCACAAAGAGTGGAATTTCTCCTACACACACTTCCCTAAGTGTCCAAGTCACATCTCTCAATGTATGCACAAACCTAGATGCAAGATGCAAATAACTAGGTGTCACAAGTTCAACCTATAATGATATGCATTCCCTAAGTAAGCTTAAGTAAAGTGTAATAAGTAAAATATTTATTTACACCAACACATTCAAACCCCCTTTCAAAAAGGGGTTTTCATTGTGTTTTTTGGTGGGATGGCGGGAACTTGCATTGAATGGGTTCACTCGAACCCAGGTTCAAGCAAACCCTCTTTTGGTTTGTTCGAACCTATTAGTTTGCTTGAACCCCCAAAACAATTTTTTTTGGCATGGGGTCATTTTTTTCAACTTTCCTTCCTCACTCCAATTGTAAACCACTTTTTTGTGTTCACCCTCAAATATCAACTCAAATCAGCTATAGGACTGTCATGTGTTGCAAACCTATGAGTGAGTCGTTGCATGAGGAAGAAAGGTGGCAGAAATACTTGTTTGTAGCCTTTATTTGCTAACAAATTAGTATAAATAGAGGTTCCCGTTCTACCAAATTCTACACTTATCATTTTGATTATCTTGATTCTATTTTGCTGTGAGTTGAGAGTTATTTTGGTATTTTGTATTTGTGGTTATTGTGAGATTTAATGAGAGGTTAGAAGAGGATAGTTAAGTGGATCTTGGAGGAGGTGTCAATTGATCTTGAGGATTCATACTAGGAAGGAGTTTAATCAATTGGAGCTTATACATGCATGCTAGTTTCTATACCTTTGTCTTTATGTTGGAAAGGATAAATTAGTTTATTTACTATGTTGGGAAAAGAGTGTTTTTGAATATGTTGTGGTGTTTGTTTGAGATTACTTTTTTCATGGTTATGCAATATGTTGTAGAACCTATCTTGTTGATTATGTATTTATGTACCCTATATATGGGAGTTTATTTGAGTGCAACGTATTTATACTGTGTAGTTATTTTCACTATATGTAGGAAGGCTATTCTAGATGTATGTAGCATTAAGCAAGATGTTGCTTTAATCACTTTTGTAGTATAGTCATAATGTTATGTGATGTTATGTGGGTTATTCCTAGGATAGGTCATATCTCTGGGAAAGGGGGTAACCTAGATATAGAGTATAATGGTCATTATAAATCAAATCGAGCTAGGAAGGTGAGTGAACATGTGACATCTACTCTAGGTTAAGGGTAATGGAAAATTTGGCCAAATTAGTGCAAGTAGCCACTGTTTACACTTCCAATTTCACTATGATTCAGGATTAGGTACTAGGCATGGGATGTTCATACATGTAAGTTGTAACCATTGTATGTTTGTCTAGCAACATATAGGACATAACACCAACCTCAAAATAGGCTATTATTATGAGGTTACCAAAGCAAAATCTTTATCGAAGGGTAAGGCCACCTTACTAGCTAGGTAGATGTGTGAGGACCACAGTAAGTCCATGGTTGGAAAAAAAAGCACTTGAGCGATGCTTCTCCTCATTAGTTGGCACCAAAAATTTGAAGGGGGATTCTTGAACCATTGTACTTTATACTTGTAAGCTTGTTTAAGCTATGTATGTAATTTGTATCCATCTCTATTGAAATTTAAAATATGATATGTCATATGGAAATTATGTATCATCATTATTTGAATCAATGAAAGGAATTCTTTTGTATCGAATGGGAAATTTTGAACTATGTTTCAAATGTGCATTTATTATTCAAAGGAAAAAGTCAAATTTTATTGCTCTTAAAGGTAAGATGCATAAACTATTTACTTGTGGGTAAAGCATAGGTATTGATTACTGTGTAGAAAAATGGGCATGTTACATGTGGTATCAGAGATCACATGTGGTATTGATTACTGTGTAGTATCAGAGCTCACATGTGGTATTAGAGCTCACATGTGGTATCAAAGCTATTAGGTTTAGCTCTAGAACCTATGTTCTTGCTATGTTTCCAATCAAACATTATGAGAATCTAATGTTTGGGAATTCTTGTGCCATGATGGTGCATCTCAAGATGAATGCAAGGAAGTTAGTGATCAGAAGAAGGAAAGAGAAGCCCTTGTTTGTACCATTGAGGGAACCAACCATGACAATGCCATTTGACTAAGCGATACTAAGTCTATCAGTCATGCCCTTTCAAAAATCAGCCAAGAGAAGAGAAGGATGAAAGATGATGCCAATTTCAACTACTTGATTAGTTGAAGAATGGATACTTTATGGTTTAGAACATAGAACATCACTTTTCTCCAAATAACGGTAAGAGAATAAAGGTAAGAGATATGCTAAGGGACTATCCTAGGGTTTGATTAATGAATAATGATGGGCTCACCAAAAGTTAAGACTTGGAAAAGACAATAAAATGCAAGATGAAATGAAAAACCCTAATATGATGTAAACTTGAACTAAATGACCTATAAATGCATATAAGATAGAATAAAAAATTGTAAGATGATATGTGTGCACCTGGAAATTTGAAGATGACTGGAAGGAGTCCTAAAATGCTTGTAACTATGACTTTTTGATGCAGTGGGACTCATTCGCTATTCTGGGTGAATCAGTCCCAGTTCTAGATTTTTGCACAAGAGTAGGTTTCAGACAAAAGGGTATTTGAATCTACAAAAAAAAATTGAAAAACACCTACGGTGGGACACATTCGCCACTTATAGTGAATAATTCTAGTTTGGATTTTCTAGAACTTCAAGGTCTGAATCTGTTCTTCTCAATTTTCTCAATCTACTTCTCTAGGTTTCTAGATCTGAAACTATGATTTTAGGGTTATAGATGACCTTTTAGTGAATATTACAACCTTGCAAATGAGGAGACAATTCCAATAACTTTCTCCAAGCTTGTAACCTAGTCTTCAATGATCTTTCAAGCTCCATGATACTGAGATCTGCAATGACACATGTAAAGTGGAGAAAACTTGTTGATTGTTAGTGGATAGGGGTTTGCCCTGTTCAAACCCTGTTTAGGTAATTAAACCAAATGATGAAATAATGACCTTGAAAAATGAAATATAGGATATTGAACATGAATAATGGTACCTTGAAGGATTTATTGTAAATGATGTCTTGTAAATCTACAACTCAACATGAAATGGCCAAGAAGGATGTAGATCTTGATCTTGATAATAGGATTAGAACAATACTTGATCTTGGATCTTCACCCGGCGATCACAACACTTAGCCCAATAACATGTTTTGATGTCAATGTTTTGTATGATGATGATCTGAACCACGGCAAACAAATTGATGTAAAGAATTTTCGGCCCTAACGCTTTTGTAAAATGACCTTGTAAATAACGAATATTCGTGAACCTCAAATTGGAGTATTAAGTGAATGCTCCTCACAAGTTGAAAGTGGAAACGAGTGAGAACCTTGTATTTACACTTTACTTAGTAAGCGAAATTCCCTTAAATGATAAACACCGCGTGTTTTACATTAGATCTAGGAGGATAAAATATCACCAAGAATTTGAATTATATTTAATTTGGAGCTAAATTGCATTCCATTCATCCAAGGTGGCTAATAAGTCCCCATTTGAAAGGAATGTATGGGACAAAAAATGCAGCGCTTAGGAAAGGTGTAAAATTCGCCAGTGGACTCAAAAAACTAGGTGGAACTCATTCGCCCAAGGTGGTGAATGAGTCATAGATCACTAAATATGGGCCACACAAATCCAAAAACACTTGCATTATGATTGGGTGATTATTAATGTCACGATCATCCTCAAAATTATACATTAATTAAGGCTTTTGGATGCAATTTAAGGCCAATTAAAGTATAATAAAGCCCAATTATTAAATAAAACCCTTAGAGAAGTGTGAAAGTGTGTTACAAAACTTTGGAACACCCAAGAAAATGCATTAATTAAGCACATTTTGGTTAAAAATTGGTTCATTAGGTTGAAATACTTAATAAAATCTTGGGAATGTGTGAAAGTGGATTGCAATACTTTACAACACCTTTACAAGGAACAGTTTAAATTCATTTTATTTAGTTTACAAGGGCCCAAGACCTAGTGTGAATGTGTCAAACACCTTACAACACCAAATCAAAGAAAATTTTAAGATTGATTTAACAAGGAGCTAAACCCGTCTGAAAATGTCACTGATGACATTTTTTTACACTACATTTAGCCCCCACTTTAGTGAGAGGATGAAATTTCTTCAAAATCACACTAAAGTAGACATTCAAGAGGGGTCCAATAATACCAATGTATATTGTCTAGGATAAAAAATATCAAGGAGGTAACCAATCCCCCATGATCCAAGTCCCTACGTCAAATTGAAATAAGCACAAAAGGACACATACAAGGTATGCAACATCAAGATACATGATCATGCAATGTCAATGACTAAAAGAAAGAATAAAAAAAACAAGTAAAATAGAAAGAGGTGGATCAAT